>RJWT010007061.1:0-28141 GCA_004365215.1 Cuniculus paca | reverse complement strand
TTCATGGACATCTATATTTAATCCTTCTGTAGTAGACATTCAGTTTATATACAAAGTGTGGCTTAAAAATAAATTTCCTTTTGAAAATTTAGGTTTTTGTTTTAATATCCATCTTCTCATAGTTTAAATTTTAACCCTTTAGAATTTGCAGCATAACATTGGTTGTGAATATAGTAATTATATAAAATTTATTTTGTTTCTGCAAACTTTTAATGAAAAAGAGCAAGTTAACTAAATTATCAAAACTGTTTAGTTTTTGAAGTATGTAACTGGAATTGAAAATAAAATGAATAATTGTTAACATTTAAGTAATTCATAATGTTAAAAAAAATACTCAGGCAACCCACTTACACAAAGAGGCACACATCATTAATCATCAGTTAATTGGAATACTCAAGACTCAAGAGTGAAGCCTCCAAGGAGACACTGGGCAGCCAAAATAAATATAAGAAGAGATGCTCCTCATCCTGTGCTTGTTCAAGACATTCATTTGGTATTGACTCTGTGCAAGACAAATAATATTAATGTTTTCTAACATGAAGCACTTACTGTTCACTAAGGAAAAAAGCCAGATTCAAACAATATCAAGTATATTGCAAATGTCATGAGTAATACTACAAATGAGATACAGAGGTTAGATGAGTTCAGAAAAGGAACATAGTATTGAGGAAATCTTTGTAAAGAGGTAGCATTGGCACTGGGTCATGAGGGATAAGGAAGACTATAATTTTTGGAGAGACAGGTATGGAGGGAAGCTTTCTAGACAGAATTTTTTTAAAAAGGCAGCATGTTGTTACGGATACATTATGTTGCTGGAGTGTGAGATGTGAGAAAGGGAGTTATAGTAAATATTTGGAAGAGTAGGTCAAGGCCAAGTTTCAGGTAGTCTTGATTGCCAGTTAACAAAATTTGAACGTCATTCCATAGGATCTAGGTAGTGAAGGGTTTTTTAAAGTAAGGATTGATGCTCCTTATGCCAGCCGTATATCATCTGTACTCCTTTTTTATTTAGACAATAAACTCTTGGCTCACTGTTTTTCAGCTTATCCCTTCCAGTCACTTGACCATTGGTGAAGAGCACTTATGCTCTATCCTACCTCTCCTTTGCCTGTTAATTAGTTAACCAGTTGACTCCTACACCTTTAATGTTGCTTAGTTGTACAGCACTTGCCTGTGATGTTCAAGGCCCAGGGTTCAAGCCCCAGTGCAGCAAGAAAAAAAAATCAATCTATTTCACTTTAGCTGTCTATTCCCATAGTTACAGCTATAACTGTATGTATTTTAAACATCTCTATTCACTTGCTCCCCAGTTCACACTGCAGTAATTTCTTTCTTTGACACTGCTGGTCTGTTGATCCAACAGCTTTTTCATTTTGCTCATCCCTATCCTTTTGTTTGCATCACTCCTGAGTTAAGTGACAGGTGTATATCAAACAGTATTTAGTATACAGAATTGAATGTTTTGTATTTTGATTGCACCAAAAAAATTTTAAAGTACTTTGCAAGGGCACAGACCCTGAGATTGCATATCAGCAGGAACAAAAGGACAAAACACAAGGGTGAGAAAATAAAATGGAATCAAGAATGTGACCACTTAAAAACACACAAACCTTTCACTTATACTTTTGTTATAGATAGTAACACAGATAATTAAATATGGTCCCTACCTTGAGGAACATACTGCCCAATGGATGAGTCAGGAATTTACACCAAAAATTACAGTACTCGTGCACCTTAACTAGCAGAACCTAACAGAAGCAATAATAATATTAAACAAAGTGCTGCACGAGTACCAGGAGATATTGACTGAAACTTTGTTAGATTGCAGAAATAGTGAAATCTTGATGGTGAGGAGAAAGAATGACATGGTGTTTTCTTTTAATCTTGGTAGTAAAATAAACATAACAAAATGACTTGTGAGGCTGCTCAGATGCTATCTCTTCACAAAGACTTCCTCTAAAGTATGTTCCTTTACTGAACTTGCTCCAGAGCTCTTTGGATAGTTCACTGTAGCTCATTACCTAGCTTTTTGGCATACAGTCATCATCCACAGCATTCTCTAACAGTCCACTTTATTTTGTGTTAGTATTAATGTCTCCACTGATTTTGCACAGAAATTGGGTCTAAAATTTTAGATTTTTTTCTTAGGGTAGCTGATTTTTCTCTTTTTTTTTTTTTTTGGTACTGGGGATCGAACTCACAACCTCATGCTTGTCAAGCAGGCACTTTTCTCTCATTTTTTAATTCTCTATTTTCTGTATATTTAGGTTAAATTTTATTACCATTTCTTCTTTTCATTTCGAATTGTTTGCTCTTCTTTTTTCTAATTATATAAGATGTGAAATTTGATTTTTGGATACCTTCTCTTTTAATGTAATGAGCATTTTAGTTGTAAAAAATGAGCACTGCACTCACAGTATACAGTAATACTGAATTTTGTGTACATTGATCTATTTTCTAGTTTCCCTTTTAGTATCTTCTTTATCCATTAGTTGTTTTTACATATATTGTTTACTTTTTACATATTTATGAATTTTCCTAGTGTTGTTTTGTTACTAGTTTCATTTCATTATGATTAGAGAAAATTCTTTATATGGTTTCAGTCTTCTAAAATTTATTGAAACATTTTTTGTGGCTTAATGTATTGTACCGTAGAGAAAGTTTCATGCATACTTGAGAAGAATGGTTGTTCTGCTTTGGGGTTAAATATTTGGTCTAAGTGGGTTATAGTGTTGTTTTTATTCTCTATTTCTATTCTTTTTATTTTATTTTATTTTGTTTTAGGACAGAGTTTCACTGTGTAGTTCAGGCTAGCCTTGAGTTCACTATGTAGTCTAGGGTGGCCTTGAACTTACAGCAGTTCTCCTGCCTCTGCTTCTGAGTGCTGGGATTAGCCTGTGCCACCACACCCAGCTAAATTCTCTATTTTTAGCCTACAGAAAGTGCCATGCACACTTGAGAAGAATTATGTGTTCTGCTGTTGTTGGGTTGAGTTTCTTCCTCCTGTCTAGTACTATCCATTACGGAAAGTGGAGTGTGGAAGTCTCCAACCTGTTGTAGAACTATTTCTTCCACCAAAGTATGTGTTCATTTCATACATTTTAAGGCCTAAGATGCTTATCTGTTTATAAATTGTGATAGCTTCTTGCCAGATTGACCATTTTATCGTTATAAAAAAATCCTTGTCTCTTGACAGTTTTGATTTAGTTTTTTTTTTTAAATATTACTGTAGCTACCCTGTCTTGGTTACTATTTACATGGAATGTATTTTTTCCATTCCATGACTTTCTCCATATTTGTTTAGAAATAATGTGAATCTCCTGTAAACAACTTATGAATAGAGTCATTTTTAAAAATCTGTTTTGACAATATTTGTCTTTTAATTGGAGCATTTAATTGATAAAAATTTAAGGTAATTATTGATAGGGAAGCATATCTGCTGTAGTGCTGTGTGTTTTCCCTATATCTATTTTTTTAAATTTTTATTTTATTTTATTTTTTGTTTTTTTTTAAGGCAGGATCTTGCTCTGTAATGCAGGCTGCCCTTGAATTTGCTTGTGGAGCCCAGGCTGGTCTGCGACTCACAACAGTCTTCCTATCTCAGCCTCCCAAGTGGTTGCATTACAGGCATGTGCCACCATGCCTGGCTCTCCCAGTATCTGTTATTATTTGTGTTCCTGGGCTTCTCTATTACTGCTTTGTTTTTCTTTATATTTGGGAATGTGCCATCCTGATACTCTCTGTTTTCTTTTCTGTATATAATAAATGTCTTACAGATATGACAGCCCAGTTTAAGTTGATACCAGTGTCACTTCTGTAGCATACCAATGCTATGCTCTTACATATCTCTATACCTCCTTTTTATGTTATTGTCACAGATTTCAGCTTCATGCATTTTGGGGTTATTTATATAAATCTGTAGTTACTGTTTTATGCATTTACCTTTTCAGTCATGTGAGAATAAAGGCTGGTGCTTTGGGACCACAAATAAAATACTACTACCTTTTTATGTTTACCTTAGTAGGTAACTTTTTTCAGATATCTTTATTTTTCACATGGCTTTTTTTCTTGTATTGTACTTTCATTCTAGCCTGACATACTTTAGCATTTTTTTCTCTTTTCCTTTAAAAATTTTTGTTAGTACTTGTTTAGAGTACATAATGATTACATTCATCTTTGGGAGTTTATCATTCATACCACCGATGGTTCAAGCCCACAAGGATGTGTTAAAGAGACTATTTTTTCTCCAGTGTATGTAAAGAGACTAGTTTTTCTCCAGTGTATTTGGCCCCTTTTGTCTAAAGATTAGATAGCTGAATGTGCCTAGAGGTTTTTGCATTCTCTATTCTGTTTCACTGATTCACATGGCTGTTTTTGTGATAGTACCGTGATATTTTTATCACTGTAGCTTTGTAGTATACCTTGAAATCTTGGATTGTGATGTCTCCTGCTTTGCTCTTGTTGCCTAGGATTAAGATTGGTCTTAATATTCTTGGTGTCTTCTGGTTCTATATGAACTTTAGGGTTATGTTTTCTAGTTGTATGAGGAATACTGTTGGTATTGTGATTGCATTAAATTTGTAGTGTGGCCATTTTGACTGTATTGCTTCCGCCTATCCAGGCATTGGATTATCTTTACACTTTCTGATGTTTTCCTCGATCTCCTTTTTCAGAGTACTATAGTTTTTGTTGTAAAATTCTTTTACTTCCTTGGCTTGGTTCATTTCTAAGTATTTAATTTTTCTTGATGCTGTTATGAATGATTCTGTTTTCCTAATTTCTTTGTTGGTGGCTTCATTATTGGTATACAGGAATGCTTGATTTTTGTGGGTCATTTGTGTCCTCCTACTTTGCTGAATAATTAGTTCTAGGAGTCTTTGGTGGAATTTTTTTGGGTCTTCTGTATGAACGATCATGTCATCTGTGAATAAGGACAATTTGATTTCATATACATTTATGACCCTTTTCTTTCTGTTATATATATCCTTTTATTTCCGTGTTTGCCTGCTTCCTCTGGCTAACGAATACTACACTGAACAGGAGTGGTGATAGTGGACATCCTTGTCTTGTTCCTGATCTTAGAGGAAAATCTTTCAGTTTTCTCCCATGTAACACATTTGTGACGGGGTGGTAATTTGTATGTCTCCCTGCTAGCCAGCTCTGACTTGAATTGACTGTCCCATGGGACAGCTTATATCCCTTAGCACACTAGGTGTCATCATATTACAATTCCTTAAGGAAAGCATTAGAACAGTATAAAACAATTATAAAACGGTTAATTTGTAGTGTAGCAGCTGTAAATGCATATTATATGTATCAGCAATGGAGTACTGATAAGATTTCCGTATTAAAGTTTAGAGAATTAATTATTGATCAACTATTAGTATGTGAAGAAATGGTACTGGTGCAAATTACTCAAAAATATTTACTTTATAGAATCTTTTTTAGTAACAACAGGAAACATATGTAAGCAATGTTATCTGGAGAAATGGGTGCTGCTGTGGCCACAAAATAAAGCCAAATGCTTTATGACGTTTTGCATACGCTGCACAAATCAGCTGTTTTTATGTGTAAAATGTTTCAAAGAAATTCATAAATACATTTCTTTTAATTTAATGAAATAAATTTGATTATGGCAGTAATTTTTAAATTGGTATTAATAGTATTAATATTTATATTTGGGCAGTGATTATTCATATTCAAGCAACTAACTAGATTCTATCCACTTATAGACTTTTTATTAATTTTATTAGTAAAAAGACTGATCAAAGTGATTAGATCCATTTGCACCACCTATGGTTCAAGCAGGTGGGAATATCTTTTATCAGATTGATATAAGGTTCTTCTATAACTGTTCAGGGCTTTTATCATGGGTAGATGTTGGATTTTGTCAAAGCTTTTTCCTGTTTCTGCTGAGATGACATGTGATTTGTGTTTTTGCTTCTTTTTGTGATGTATTACATTATTGATTTGCATATTTTTAGCCTTTTTTTGTTGTTTGCTTTGGTACCAGTTAAACTGAGGACCTTACTCTTGCCAGGCAGTTGTGCTGCTGAACTGTATCCCCAGCCCTGATTTGCATATTTTTAACCACCATTGCATCCCTGAAATGAAGCCTACTTAGTTATGATATATGATCTTTTTAATGATACTCTTTGTGAGAATCTTGTTGAGGAATTTGGCATCTGTGTTCGTCAAAGCAGTTTTTTTTAGTTGAGTCCTTGTCTTGTTTTGAGACCTAGGTAAGTTAGCTGCCAGGAATGAGTTTGGTAATACTCTTTCCCTTCCCAAATTTCAATAGAGTTTGACAAATCTTGTTTTTTATAGTACTGGGGATCAAACCTCCTGGCCTCGCTCTTGCCAGGCAGGCACTTCTGCTGCCACTGAGCTAGAGGAGTCTTGACTTTAGAACTTCCCTGAAGTTTCTACTGAATTCAGTGGTGAATCCATCAGGTTCTGGGCTTTTCTTCATTGGCAGGTTTTTAATTATTGCTTCAATTTCATTGTCTGGTATTGCATTTTTCAGGTTTTTATATCTTTATCTACAATTTTGGTAATTTATATGTATCTAGGACTCTGCCCACTGGGGAGTTGGGCCCATTCACATTAAGAGTTATCGTTGAAAGGTGCTGACTTATTCCAGTCATTATATTTTTTCTATATTACTGATTCCCTTTTTTTTTTTCCTTTTGTGTGTAAATGCCTTCCTACCTGGTATGTTGATTCCATTAGACTTTTTGGTATTGCAGGCATCTGTGTCTCTTTCTGAGGTATATCTTTGAAATTTTTTGGAGCACTGGTTTGGTGGTCATGAATTTCTCAAGGTGGTCTTTGTCATGGAAAGACCTTACTTCTTACTCACTTTCGAAAGAGAGTTCTGTGGATACACTAATCTTAGTTGGAAGTTGTTTTCTTTTAGTGCTTGATACACTTCACTCCAAACTCTTCTGGCTTTAAGATTTATGTTGAGAAGTTGGGTGTAATTCTAATGGGGCTACCTTTATAAAATTTTTGTTGCTTTTTTTCTAACAACTTTTGAGATTCTTCGTGCTGAATGTCTGGGCTTTTGCAGTGTCAGGGAGAAGTTCTTTTCTGATTGTGGCAATTTGGGGTTCTATGTGCCTTGCTTATCTATATGTTAACTTATGTCCTCATACATATTTGGAAAGTTTACTGCTGTGATTCCCTGGCTTTTCATGCCTTTTGTGCTATAAAAATATGTAATACTTCACAAATTTGTATGTATCTTTACACAGGGGCCATGCTGTCTTGGTTACCTTTTTCTTGTTGTTAAGACAAAATACCTGACGCCCAAAGTGAAGGAAAGAGAGGTTTATTTCTTACAGTTTTGGAGGTTTCAGTCCATACTCAGCTGGTTCCGAGGCAGGGTGGCGTGGCTGAGGGCAGCCATTCATGGCAGCTGCAAGCGGCAAGAGTGAACCATGCAAAAGAGCAAAAAACACGTCTCCTTTCCGACCTTACATTGTATGTTGGTTCCACCCCTGGGTGGGTACAGAACTCACACCGCCAATCCCAGCACTACACAACAAATCAATCACAAATGCTAGATTCAGCCGCTTCCTTGACTACATGAGACTTGGAGGCGCCACCTGGATACAAACCATAGCACATGCTAATCTTGTCATTCCAGTTTTAGTGTATGTGCTGCTGAAGTAAGCACTCTTTAGCATTTTTTGTAGTTCATGTCTTCTTGTGACAAATTCTTTCAACATTTTTCTTGAAATCTGTAAATGTCTCCTTTATTTTGAATATAATTTGTTGACAGTTTTTCTTTTAGCACTTGAAATGTATCATTCTAGTTAGTTCTTGCCTCTATAGTATATGATGAGAAACTTGCTGTTAGTTTTATTGAGGTTCCCTAGTACATGAAGAGTCACTTATTTTTCTGCTTTCAAGATTTTGTTTTCTGAAAGTTTGAATGTTTCAGTGTAAATTCTTTCAGATTTATCTTATATAGAGTTTGCGGAGTTTCTTGGATGTTTAAATTCATGTGTTAACTTCGGAACATTTTCAGTCATTAATTCTTTAAATATTCTTTCTGCTCTTTTCCTTTCCTTGACTTTGGAAAGTCAGCAGATGTTATACATCTGCTGACTATGCATGATATGCATGATGTTGTTCCCACCAGTCTTTTAAGCTATGTTCAATTTTCTTCACTTTTTTCTGTTTTTCTACTTCTCAGACTGTATGGTGTATAAAACACACTCCAAAATGTGATTTTTCATGAACTATTTATTTGTGAAAATTCTGACAGCTCTGTTACTTGAATCTCTGCCTAGAAGTAGCACCAGTACATTTCCCTTTCCAAAGTAAGCCATGGGGCCATCCCTAATTTTAAGTAGGCAAGAAACTGGTTTTGTTTTGTTTTGTTTTTATGTGCCCAGATGTGAAACACTGTTAACTGTTTCCTAATTAACCTACAGTCTCTACTCATTTCTATTCCCCATCTGTTCTTTAGCATTCATCTCATTACAGTATTTCATAGTATAAAGGTTATCATATCTGTCTTAAGTATAACTTTCACTTGCTTCCAATTTGACATTGAAGCCACAAGCTCAAATGTCAGTGCCTTCACTTATCAACTCTGTGATCAAAAACAGAGTTCTCAGTGTTCCTAAGTTTTAGTTTTTTCCTCTGAAAAAATTAGAATAATAAGTCTTGTTCCAAAAAGTATAAATGATTAGTTGAGGTAATGTGTGCTGAACACTTTGTAGACTTTCATAGTAAATACTTAATTTATTGGTACTTTTAAGAATGTTAAGTGCCCTTCATAATCTAGCTTGTCTTCCAGAGTCATCCTCTAATTTTCAAATAATCATTGAACTAAAATAATATCTTTATTAGTTATTTATTAATGTAATTTTTTAAGTTTGCTGTATTTTTAGCATGTTTGGAAGATGAGATTGAAACTTGTCTCTAATTTTATAGTGGAAGTCAATGAGAAATCAGATTTTACTTAAATTTGCCTTAAATATTTTACCATACTACTTTAAATTACTTACAGAAAGAAAAATAGAGGTTTCTAGTCTTAAGTAGTGAGGTTTCCATTCTTTATCTTAAAAACCAACAGAAAAAATTGAAATGATGCTTCCTTTAATGAAAGTTAAAAGTATCTCTTAATAAGCTAAAAATTGGAAAATAAAGAGAATAATTTAAACAGGTTTGAAAGTCTCCCTACGTACATCTTAGGATACTGATAAAAATGACCTCATTTGTA
Organism: Cuniculus paca; assembly: GCA_004365215.1. Lineage (NCBI taxonomy): Eukaryota > Metazoa > Chordata > Mammalia > Rodentia > Cuniculidae > Cuniculus > Cuniculus paca. The sequence continues at coordinate 18,903 of RJWT010007061.1, read as the reverse complement.
CCTGCAAATCCAAAAAGATTTACGAATTAGATAGACTATTACTACAAGATTTGTTAGTGAGACAGGAAGTATAGAGGGACTGCTTGAAAAATCTAAATAAGAAATAAGGATCCCTTTGTTTCCACTTCACAGAGACAGGAAGTGTATTGTCTTACTGAACTAGAGGATTTCCAGACACAGAGCAGGGCAGCAATGAGATACCCAACTACAGATGGGGGTTAAGTGAAACTCTTCATACCGAACAGTAGTTCATCAAGTCTCCCTCTCCTGCTTGAATCCAGACTCCTATATCTCATGTTTAAATGTCTTAGGTAGAATCAAGGGACCCCCTCCTGGTGAAATTGAACCATTCCAAAGAAGCTCCTTAACAGGTACCAATGGTTAAAGACTTTAAGCAAAAAACCAGCTGTTCATTACCCTAAAGTCTACCAATTGGTAAGGCTGATCTGCACAAAGGCAGTATTATTGATAACTTTTAGTATCAAATTTTTAAAAACAACCAACTAACTAGGAATATGAACTGTTCGTGGAGCATTTCCAAAATAAAAAGACATACATATAACTGAAAAAAAGGTAACAGACATACAGGAAAGAAAAGCACTTCAAGGAAATGATAATTGATGACCTCAGACAGCTAATGTCTAGTAAAACAGGATGCCTTCAGAAAAAAAAGTTAAGTTTTGGGAATTGAAAGTATAAAAGAAATAAATATAGAGGCTGAGCATGATGGTATTCAAGAGAATAAGGCAGGAGGAGGATTCCAAGTTCAAAACTGACCTGGGCAATTTAGCAAGACCTTGTCCAAAAAGAAACTGAACAAAGGCTGGAGATGAACCCAGTGCCAAGCCTGTGGGTTTCATCCCCAGTGCTTGTAGGGTAGAGTGTGCTGGGCGGGGGTAGGGTGAAAAGAAAAGAGATTCTTTCAGAGCACTGGAAAGAATTAAAGAAGTGTCCCTGGATACAGAGCAAAAGACAAAAATAAAAGAGAAAATTAAGAGGTTAATATTAGGTTCAGTGTCTCACCTACTAAAGTTCTAGAAAGAGATAATAGAAAATATATAACCTTATCAATATATTAAGGAAACAAATATAAATTTCCCAGAGGTAAAGATACTACTAGATTGAACATGTCAAGTGCTCAGTGCAAACAGTTGATACACATTCACATGCTTGTATAAAGTACATCATTCGGGGGCTGGGGCATGTAATTTAGCAGTAGAGTGTATCTAGCATGCATGATCCCTACCCACCCCTCCCCTGAAAAAAAAAAACAGCCTACCTCATTCTGAAAATTAAGAACCTACGGGAGATAAAAAGAAGATCCAAATAAGAATGTTATTGCATGCTAGTGCTGTATAACTCTGTGGCAGATTTCTTACTTAGCATGTGCAAGGTGCCAAGGTTCAGTCTTTAAAATTAAAAAAAAAAAGTCAGTGACCCCCAACAGCCTTACATGAGAATATAAAAGACATTGTGGAAAATGCAGCAAAACATTTAAAATGTTGGGGATAGTACACTGGTTTGAGCTTTTCACACAGAATGTGTCAAATATATGCTAGAGAATGATACAATAACAAATCCATGGGCATGGATTCAAAAGTAATCAACATCACCCTTTCCTCTGCATATTTTTACAATTTTAAAGCGAATTCCAGATACAGTACTGTACCATTTCTACACTTATTGCTTCCATTTTATCTGTGATAGACATTTTAAAGAAACAGAACCACTCTGAAATTACACTCAGCAAAATGAACAATTTATTAATATCATCAGATACTTAGTTTTTGTTTCTTTTCTCCATTTAACTCAAAGATATCTTCAGGAGTTGGCTTGTTGTAATTATAATCTGTTGTACTTGGTGACTGTGTCTTGTGTTTTCAACAAAAAGCCTTGTGTTTTGTTTTCTTTTCATAGGCCTTTCTGTACTATTTGAACTAAAGTTCTGTTTGTGTATTACTCTGGAAGCTACAAATTAACATTAAAATAGTTATACTTGGAGAACATCTTAGAAATTCACCAGAGTCCATGGTTAGCAGTTTAAAAGTGACTCCTATAAATTACTCATATTTTTCTCAGAGATGGTCATAATACTGTCTGAACCTGAACCTGTGTAAATATCAACTGGTTTAGCAATGTAGAAATAGACTGAAATATCCTAGTAAATTGCAGTAGCCTGAGGGACTGGCAGTAAGCCACCCCTGAAATTGTATATGAATAATATTAAAAAGGAGCAACAATGTAATTCAGAGCATCAGTGAAATTTTCACAAAGCCAGTAGACAGCCTTTAGACAGCCTTGAGGAAGAATAGTAATCTAATAGAGTACTCCTGTGACCCCTGGAGATAAAAATCCAAAGGATCTCTAGTTCTTTGGAGGGGTGTGTGTGACAATTCAATTATGCTGGCATTGACCTAAGCACTGTAGTGCACTATTTAATAACATGAATTTTTAAAATTTAGCCATTTTGTTATTTATTACCAGGTAATTCGAGAAATAATCTAATTACATTTCTGATAATACCCTAGTGTAGGAATCAGTGATGAGGTGTGGAGTAAAATGAAATAACAGTTTGAACCCTTTGGAACATGCACTGTATAGAATGATGTATTTCTTCCAGTTTCCTAACCAGAAAGGACCTTCATTTTAAACAAAATGTTCTCTTGAGAGTTCACTTCTGTATTGTTTTGCTTTGTTTTGTTTTTAAGTCTGCCCCCCACCCATATCCAGCACAAATTACATTGGTCAGTCTTATTTATGCTTGATAATAGATCTGTCTGCTATAATGGAATTTAAGTCTGTTTTTCATTTGAGAGTATAAAGGATAAATATCTGATTTTTAAGTTTGGTTATATTTACTTTATTTAAGTTTAGCCACAGAGTGGGTGCAAATTCAATATCTTTCTCTTTAACCCTATGTTTCTTTTAGAGGAAGTCCACAAATGAAGGGGACACCCCATTTTAAGGAAGAACAGTGTGCTCCAGCATTAAATTTAGAGATGAGGAAAGTATTGGATTTGCAGGCACCCATCATGAGGTACAGTGCTTTGGTTAAATTTGGCGTTTTGCAATGGCTAATCACATGACCAATAGGAAAACTGCTTTCACTTCTTGGAATTAAAGATAGGTATTTAGCTTAGAAATCTGTAAATTAATAGCCGGGCGTGGTGGCTCACGCCTTTAATCCCAGCACTCGGGAGGCTGAGACAGGTGGATCGTTGTGAGTTTGAGAACAGCCTGGGCTACAAAGTGAGCTCAAGGCCAGTCTGAACAGCATAGTGAGACCCTGTCTCAAAAACAGGGCTGGGGATCTAGCTCAGGGTCTAAGCGCCTGCCCGGCAAGCGCAAGGTCGTGAGTTCAATCCCCGGTGCCGCAAAAAAAAAAAAAAAAAAAAAAAAAAAAAAAAGAAATCTGTAAATTAACCCTTATGAGACATTTGAAATTTTACAGATGGCTCATTGTTATTATAAAGCATAGAAATTGAGTGTCCCACTATAATTTTATTTTGAAATTATGTTTTTTGATAAGGTCTGGAAATATTTGAGTGGTGTAACTAATCTATAGTCCTTAAAAAGATACTGACAGAAATCATACAAGTTGAGGAAAGATTAAAGTACTTTTGTTTCCAAACCTTTCTTAAGTTTCTGGGAAATATGTGTACATTTGGAAGAAAATTAAGCTTTTGAATCTGAGTATGAATAAAGGTTTTGTGACAAGTTAGACAAAAATACCAAAATACTAAAACTCTACTTTATATCCATTGGTAGAAAAAATACGTATAATTTGGCTTTATTTCCTCAATTGCCTCATGGTTGACATTTTAGTTGTCATTAATTTAGCTGCATGTTATTTCCATTGTGTAAATGTAAGAAAATGTATTTAAATAATATGCAGTTGTGAAAACAGTGAGAATGTTCTTTACTGAAAAAGACTTTCTGAATACATTATTAAGTGAAACAAACAAGGTTTCTATAATACTGCTGCCTAAGGTACTGTTTCTGAAAAGGAGATGGTAGTATTAGAATATTCACAATTCTAGATGAATATATGTGAAATTGAAGAAGAGAACTGAATGGCTAGGGGCAAATTTTGGAGAAAGACTTTTTTATTCCATACTTAAAAAAAAGAGCTGTATGAATATAATATGAATGTACTGAAATAAATATAATATCCATTTTTTAAAGACTCCTAATTCAAAGTTCTAATAAAAGGTTTCTTTCACAATTTTGCTTGTTAGAATACTGTACAGAATGACTGTGGAGCAAATTCCATAAAATAAATGCAAGTGGTGAGCATATTTGCCTTGGTTAGTTCATCTTTTTCTATGTTATTCTCATAGAAAAGAATGCCATTTTTGTTAATTGCTTAAATGTAGTCAGTATAACAAAACACTGAGTTCAGGATACTCATCACCTTGGTCAAGAAGTTACTGATTACTTTAGATTTTTTATTATTTTAGAAATCGTTTTCAAGAATGTAACGATGAGGGCCGGGGATCTAGCTCAGCGGCCTAAGTGCCTGCCTGGCAAGTGCAAGGTTGTGAGTTCAATCCCCGGTGCCGCAAAAAAAAAAGGGGGGGGGGGACGTAATGATGGAAGTATCTGTGGGTAACAAGCAACATGAAATTGTACAGACTTGACTTTTTACTCCACCTCGTGGCTAAAAACTATGGTGCATGGGGCCGGGGATCTAGCTCAGTGGCCTAAGCACCTGCCCGGCAAGCGCAAGGTCGTGAGTTCAATCCCCGGTACCGCAAAAAAAAAAAAACTATGGTGCATGGAAATGGGGTAGAAAGCCTTTTAAAAAAGAATTTCAAGGTTGGGACTGTAGCTTGGTTGCTAGATCCCATATTTGTGCAAGGACTAGGGTTCATTTCCACCAAAGGGGGAAAAAAAAGAATTTGAGTCACCTTGTGCAAGATTAACTTGTCAGTTGCTAGGTTCTGCAAGTTTAGGTGTGAGAAATGTCTAATGTTTCTCTTAAAATTACAAAATAATTGCATTTCAGAGCAATGTCATTAGCATTGCTATTGAAATTGGAGAGATTTCCTATACAATTTTAAATCGAGTAAAAAGACATGAAGGTTTTTATAAACATTTTCCATCCTGTCATTTGTGGATTATATAATTGATATATATAAAAATTTGACTAATTAGAAATACTATTTTACTTTTATACATGGCAGCACATAATATATACAGCATATTGTTTTGTAAGTATATTAGAACTTTTAGAATTCAGTCAGGATTCTAAATTTAAAATTATACACATGCATTTGGGATACTAGGTAGCTGCTATAAAGTCCATGAAGGAACGACGTCAGCCTTTGTTCTAAATTCTTGTTTGTTTACTTTTAAAGTCATTGTCTAGTAATTCTAACATTAGAAGCTTCTGTTATTTAATGGACCAGGGGTATAGCTGAGCTGCACGGTTCCTGCCTGGCAAGCGTGAGGTCCTGAGTTCGATTCTCAGTTTAAAAAAAAAGTTTTTATTATTTATATTGATGAACTTTTGTCTGGATCACGTTTTGCTATTTATTCATAGAATTGGTGATTTTTTCAGCATTACTGTTGTCAAGATTATCAATTGTACAGTCACTACATGTGATTTAGTGATTAGTGTTATCAGGTATTGTAGATATAGAACATTTCCATCATTACTGAAAATTCTTTTTGGATAATGTTAGGGGACTGTTACCTCTATACTACATGGCTGCAGATTATCATCCTAGTGTTAGTTTGTTGTTTTGCATGGTTTATCTCCCTCTTTTCATGTCGTGTCACTTGTGCTTCGGTTTTCCAATTTGCTATTTCAGTATTTCATATTTTTAACCCACTTCATCCAGTTTGTAACTGTGGCAGCCAGAGTCTTTCATTTATCCCAGAATTTCTGATTTTAGATTGAATTATATGTAAATAAAACTGCTACATAGTTAAATTGCAGACATACGGAGATTTTGTGATCTTTTATACATGAGTATTTTTTAAAGTAATACTCACTGCTTTCCCAGTATGCTCTTTTAAAAGTTAATTGAATTAAGTTGCTTATTTTCCTACAGTTTGCAGTCTGTGCTGGAAGATCTTCTGGTTGCTACTTCTGATGGACTTCTTCATCTTATTCACTGGGAAGGAATGACAAATGGAAGGAAAGCCATTAATCTTTGCACAGTACCCTTTTCAGTAGATCTACAGTCATCTAGAGGTAGTTATACCTGCATAAGGTGTAGAACCAGCTATTTAATATCTGATATAATCTTGTTAGACGTTTTCTATGGATTGATTTTAATTGAATTGTTTAGGGTGTTAGGTCATTATTTTTGCCCTTTTAACTATCTTTGTAGGGTTTGCAAACAAAAATATGAGAAGCTTGTGTAATAATACTGTTTAATATACTTATTTTTTCATCAGTAGGTTCATTCCTGGGCTTTACAGATGTGCACATCAAAGACATGGAATACTGTGCCACACTTGATGGATTTGCTGTTGTATTTAATGATGGTAAAGTTGGATTTATTACACCAGTGTCAAGTAGATTTACTGCAGAGGTATGGCTTCATAAACTTTTTAAAAATGTATATTTTTATATAGTAAAATTCACCCATTTCAAGTATACATTTCAATGATTTTAGTAACTTTCTCTAGTTTTATAGCCACTAAATTTATGATATTTTTATTTTTATTCCTCAATTTTATGATATTTTTATTTATTACAAAAAATAACTCATGGTCTTTGTTTTCGTATTACAAATTTTTTATTAGTACATATTATAGTACATATTGATTACATTTATCGTGGGGACTTTATACATGTGCATAACACATCTTATTCCCCTCTTCCTCTTGCATCCCTCCAACCTAATAAAGTTTGACTGTTTTCTTTATTATACATTTATTTACACTTTATTATTAAATCCTTTTCTATTTTCTTTATTCATATAAGATTTTAAGGGTTTTTTTTGTATCAAATCATACATATACATGGTGTGTGGGGGCAAAATTCTATTTGACATGTTAAAGAAAAATGATAGTTTCTGCCCTGTTCTCTTTATACTCAATTTCTGTTCTCAGAAACAATTATTTCAGAATTCCTTTTCTAGTTGTTTTGAATATTTATCTTCAACTACTGTATTTTCTTTAAATCGTAGTTTTTGATCAACAGAGCACATATACCATCGTGGTCCCATAAGATTATATTGCCTAGTGGTGTCTTAATTTGTGGAAGTACATTCTGGTATTTGCACAAGAAAATCACCTAACAAGATTTGTCACATGTCCTGTCATTGAGTGATACATGACTATTCTGTGTTTAGATAGATTATATAGCTCATTTTGGAATTAAATGCAGTCTTAAAAATAGTATAGTTCATACAGTTGTGAATATAGTGCATCTTTAACATCTACTATTGGAATCCTTCAAAAATAAAGTGCTTTATTAATAACATGCTACTTTTGTTTGCTTATTAAAAGTTATGACCTTTGCCTTATAATTTACAAGCTAACTGTTTTTGTTTTGACAAATAAGGACAGACTGTGAGCTAAATCTATTCAGATTTAAGTGAACTAAATCTGTTCTGTATCTGTATATGAAACTGAATAAGATTCAGTTAAGATTAATCATGTCATTTATTTAGTGAATGCTTAATTGTTGACTAGTAAGCATTGTACTAGGTAGTGTAAATCTTTGAGTCTCCATGAGAGGAAATTTACAGACAAGAAAATTAAAGTTTGGAAAGCTCAAATAATCATTTGAATTAGGCCTGAGGTGTTGTGCTGTTAACCATACTATATAGTAAGGGAATAACAAAGACTAGTAAGCAATGGACAAATAATGAATTGTTTCTAGAAGATAGAACAAATAAAATTCAATATTTTCCATTGACTGGTCATTAAACACTATATGTTACAATAGAGTGATGAGAATATTAATGAGCAAATGAGATACAGTTTCTAGTAGCAAAAGGTTTACAACAAAAGTTATCATTTACTGTATGTTTAGAGATTGAATATCCATTTTTTTTTTTTTAGTATTTTTTGAGTAGATTAACGTTGACTGAGCTCATTTGGGGTGTTTATTGAACCATTAATGAAAGGCTTGACGTTTTAAGGGAGACTGTTCAGATGGTAGTCCTGATGGGGTATATTCTATGCAAATGACCACATGAAGCCTTGTGAAACTACATGATTATTGTAAGAGAATTATATTGATTAAATTTGGAGGGGGCTGGGAATGTTGCTCAGTTGTAAGAGTGCATGCCTAGCATACACAAGGCCCTGAGTGTAATCCCCAGTACCACCAAAAAATAAATAAATAAGAGAGTAAATTTGGAGGAACATTTTTAAAGTCTTATCTGTTTTTATTTATTGTAGCAGCTTCATGGAGTTTGGCCACAAGATATTGTTGATGGAACATGTGTAGCAGTAAATAACAGATACCGGCTAATGGCATTTGGGTGTACAAGGTAACTGATAGAGACTTCTGAATTTATAAGAATTATTCGTCAAAAATAATTTATTTTTATTTCACTTTTTTATTTTGAGACAGGATCTCATAAAGTTGCTATTGTTGCCCACGCTGGGCTCAAATTTACAATGCTTCACCCTCCAGAGTGCTGGGGTTACAGATATGTCACCACACCCAGCCAAAAATAATTTTTTAAATTTAAGATATTTTGACATGCTTGTAAAACTTTATCATGCCGTTGTAATTTAGGAATCACCTTTAATATAAAATCTAAAGGTATTTTTATTGAGATTTTTTTTTCTTTTAAAGTCCTTCTTAAGACATCAGTGTTGGTAATAAATTTAAATTAGTGGGGGTACCTTAGTTAATGAAGGAAATACATAAAAGCTCATACATAAAATAAATTCCTTGCTTTAATTCATATAATGTATATTTTAAAAATAAAATAACTCATTCAACTAATATCTGTGTAGTTACCATTTGCCAGATGTAGTTCTAAACACTGGCTACATTAAAAGAAAAATCTACTTTTGTTGAGCTTATAGTTTGGCTCAAATAAAAGATTATCAATCATAATGTTGCCTTGCGATGAATATATTGCTTTTAGTTTTTAAGTTTTTCTTAAATATAAAATTCCATTTTGCTCTCAAAATGAGACCTACTGGTTCTGTAGGACATAATATCTAGGTTGGCTCCAGCTGCATGATCTCCATCCAAGTTAAATGTCAAAGTTTTTTATTTGTATAAGTAATATAACTACTAAAGCTCAGCACTTTGATTCTACTTCCAGTAATTTTTTTCCCCAATAATCTCCTTGTAAAGTAGGGAATCTTTATCTTTGATTTCAACTTGTTCTTAACTCATACCTTCTCATTAAGGAGTTACATGTAGAAATACAAGTTAAGAAAAGCATCTTTGATACATTTATTGGATTTTATTTGGTCATATCTTGTGTAGATTTCTAAATCTGTGTTCACAAATATATTTTCCCTATAATTTTTCTTGACCTGCTGGTTAAGTAAGGTTATACTTGTCTCATAAAACAGCTGAGAATTTTTCTCTTAATTTTTTAATTGGCAGAATTTGCTGGTGAACCCATCTAGATAGGAATTTTTCTTTTCCAGAATTTTTTGTTGGGAGTACTGATTCAATTTCCTATATAATTGACTAAACAATTTAGATTTCTATATAATCCTTTTTGGCAAGTTGTATTTTCCTAGGAATTGGTTTCTTTTATTGGCATAAAGTTTATTATCTTTTTTGATTTTCATATTATAAAATAAAAGCATACATACCAAATAATGCACAATTCAAATACTAAGTTTAACAGATAATTGTAAGGTGACCATGCATCAGTCTGTTCAAGAAATAACATCACCGACCTTTCATAAACTCTAACCTCACTACTTTTAATGGCAAATCCTATGTCCCTTAGTAACAGTTTTCCATTTTTGTGTTATTTATTTTTTGTTACACTGTTTTGTTTTGTGAGGGGGTTTCACTATGCAGTTCAGGCTGGCCTTGAACTCACTTTGTATCCCAGGCTGGTCTCGAACTCCAGTGATCCTCCTGCCTCAACCTCCTGAGTGCTGGGATTACAGGTATGCATCACCATGCCTGGCCTCTTTGTTATACTTTAACTACCTGTGTGTACATTCCTGCCATACATAACTTCTTTTCCCATTTTTGAACTTTATACGAATAAAATCATTTTACCTTTTGTTTGTTGTTTCTGTCAACATGGCCAGTTCATCCATGTTGTTTGTGAGTAGTTATAATCGTTTTTTATGTTGACTTACGATAATGCCCCAGGGTATGAATATACCATAATTCGTCCACTTTGCTATCCATGGGCATTTGTATTACCTCCTGGTTTCAAAAAAAAAAGACATTTTCTTACATAAACTCAGTATTTTTATTATACATGAGGTAATCAGTGATAAATACCTAATAAGGTCTATTGGCCAATTCATACTCTAACCCAATTATAACCAAAATTTCTTTTATAGTTCCTTTGTTCTAACAAAAATGAAAGACAATTCATGAATTATATTTGGTTTTTGTTTACTTATCTTTCACCTATAACAATCCTTACATCTTATTTCTTATTTTCATGGCATTACATTGTGTTTTTTTCCCCCCAGTACTAATTGAATCTAGGTCATTTCCACTGGAATTGAACTCAGGACTTTTGCAACTACATCCCCAGTCCTTTTTTAATTTTTTATTTTGAGGCAAGAGCTCTATGAGTTGCCTAAACTGGGCTCTTGTGATTCTCTTGCCTCAGCCTCCCAAGAGTACTGGCATTACAGGCATGTGCTACCATGCTGGCTTCGGTCAATTCTTTGTGAAATATCTTACATTCCCAATTTGCCTCATTGTTTCCCCATAATGGCATTCAGTTAGTTTCTCTAATACCTATAATGACTAACCTGAAAGCTGGTTCTTCTTGAGCAAACACAAAGTTGAGAGAACTCACAGAAATAGGAATGTAGTTCTTACATTACCAGCATTCAGGGTTAGGACCTGGGAGTCTAGCAAAGCCAGATCTTGGAATCTAGAAATGACTAGAAAGTACTAGGACAGTGGTGGCAAACTTGTGACACATGTGCCACAGCATGCTGTTTGTATCACTGAAAGCTCTGAAATGTTTACCATCACTGTATTAGGAAGATTAAAGTAGAATCTAGGTTTGTAGCCTTTCAGCCATGGTTAAAAAACTATCAGCACTTCTGGCATGATCATAGGTTAGGGTTAAAGTTTTTGTTTTTATAGTACCTCTGTGACATTCCAGCCAGTACCATCTAACCCTTACCTGTCTGCACTTACAAGTGTTAACTGCCTTAAGCAATTAACTGGTCTGTAGCTGGTGTCTTTGAGAGGGAAAGAAGGGTTGGAGGAAGGGGAAGGGAAGCAGACCCCTCCCAAAAAATGTGATATGTACATGTAAAAATTTGCCATTATGAATATTACCATTATGTATGGCAAACATATACTTAAAAAAGGAGTTAGGAAACAGGTATTCTTTTTAAGAATACCCATTTACAATGGATCAATCTTGAAAAACCTAACTCTTACCTTTACATTTAACGGTTTGGGTAGATCCCAACTAAACATTTTTGTGACAGGTGGTGATACATATATACTTTACCAACAAGGTCAAGTTGCCCTGGTATTAATGATGCTAAATTTGATCATTTGCGCTAACAAGTCATACCTCTGTCATAGAGGAATTTTTGCTTTGGGAGTAGTAAATTATCTTTGTTTTAAATTTTTTACTAACATGTAATAGTACATAGTTATTGGGTATAGTCTAAAATTTGAACAGATACAGTATACTAATCAAATCAAGATAATCAGCATTCCCATCTCATTTCTTTGGGGCCACTAAAGTTTTTCATAAACCTCTGTCTTCCCAATCTATGCAAAGGTAGCCTTGTACTAAAAAGTATTTCAAGAACATTTGTTTCCATTTTCCATTGTAAGTATGTTACATAAGCAATGTAACTGAATTAGTAGGTGCCTCATTTTCCACAGTGAATGTGTGTTAAAGTTTTTAAAGTGAGACTAGCACCACAAACAGAAATGAGATTTTTTTAATGACCATTGTAGTTCATTTTTGAATGTACCTTACAAGTCATGTAGAAACTGGGTGTGGTAGTGTGTTCCTGTAGATGCTGAGTTTGAGCCCAGCATGGGTCATTTAGCAAGACCCTGTCTCAAAATGAAAACTAAAATGGCTGGAGATACAGTTCAGTGCAAAAGCCTTGGGCCTAATCTCCAGTTTAACACCACCCCCCATAGTGTTTTTAGTTTCTGGTCTTTCATAAATCTGACCCTTGTAAAGAGTTTTTAAGTGAAGCATATATATATTCTACACATGGAAGAGCATGCAGTATGTAATATGTAAAAAATACTATGGTAATCTGTATAAATTACCATCCAACATAAGAAATAGCACATTGCTGGGCTGGGGTTATGGCTCAGCAGTAGAGCTCTTGCTTTGCATGCACAAGACCCTGGGTTCAGTTCCCAGCACCACAGAAGAAAAGGAGAGAGGAAGGGAGGGAAGAAGTAAAAAAGGAAAGGAAGGAAGGAGGGAAGGAGCAAGTGAGCACATTACTAGTACTGTTGAAGCCCTCTCTCTGCCCTTTCCCCATTCTTTACTTGAGCAGTCACTAATCTAAAATTCATGTACCTTAGCTCATTGATATTTTTTTAACCGCAAATGTATTTAACAACTGTGTTTTGACTGAAAAAAAAAATGCTACCTATGTTAATGCATGTGGCTACATCTCATTTCTCTTTCAGTGCTATATGGTATTAGTACTATATGACTATACTAGTTTTTTTCTTCCTCATATTGCTGTATGTTCAGGTTCTTTTCCATTTTTTTTTTAAACTCTGCAATTATATACAGTAGTTCAATGAACATTATGTCTCCTGATAACATTAGATAAGAATTTCTGGGATGCACTGTATCTAGAAATGAAGTTGCCAGATTACAGAATATGCATTTGTCCAAATTCAGATCACTGGAAATTATTCACAAATCAGTTTTCTACTTTATACTCTCACCAGCAGAGTGTAAGTTTCCATAATAATGTTTTTTTCTGTCTTTTTTTCACTAAAAGTTTTTTGTTGAATTATTTTCACAGTGGTTGTGTACAGGTTTATACAATAGATAACACCACTGGAGCCATGCTACTATCTCATAAATTAGAACTAACAGCAAAACAGTATCCTGGTGAGTATTCTTTTTAAGTGTTTTTTAATGTGGTTCTCCCCTCCCATGGATGCCTAAAACTATAGATAATATTTAACCTGCTATATACTGTGTATGTGCATAGTAAGAAATAGGCATAGTAGGAAATGACCTGATTTGATCATTATACATTATATACCTGTATTGAATTATCACACTGTACTCTATAAAAACATACAATTAATAATTAAAAAATTTTAAAACTAGTAAAATAGAATAATTATATAATGAAAGTTGTGTGAATGTGACCCTTTTTTTTCTTTCCCTTTCTCTTTCAAATTTTTGTTTTGGAGAGCATGTAAGCTCTTTGTACACTACACCTGGTTTTTATCATATGCTCTAAGATGTTGCCACTTAGTGCCAGAGTTAGTTTGCATGATCTCTGCTCAATATCTCCTTCGCATTTTTATGAATATAGGTTCTGTTGGGCTTCTTATTTCAGAGGCTTTGCTTATTTCCTTGCTTTGAATGGTACCCTTTCTACTTTATCAACTTACTCAGCTCTGCCAGAAATGTGGGAGCAACTTCTTCATTGGCAGATGCAGTGTTTCCAGTAATTTTTATATTTTTCAGTCCAGACCTATTCACAGTTTGTATAAATCCTTCCTTGTAATAAATGACTTATTATAATTTGTTTCAGGGAATCCTTGCTCTTCTTTATATAGGGTCAGTGCTTTCTGGTGCAATATTTCGCCATCAACCAATATGTTTTCTTTTTGTGTTTTCCACCCACAAATTTGTTAATGCATTTCTGTTTTAACAGTATATTTATCACATGCAGTGGCCATAACTTTTACAGTTTAAAGTGCAACAGCATAAGTGGCACAAATTTCTTTTTTCACCACAATTTCACAGATAGAAAATTCATTTTTATTATAGAACTTTGGAACTTAAGCAGTTATTTTATTTCCTTCATACCTTTCACCTTTTCATTTAAGGGGCGTGTTCTCTGGCTGATCTTTGGTGTATCTAAATTGCCAGCATCACTACTCTTATGCTTTGGGTCCACTATTAAGTCATGTAAGGGATACTTGAACACAAGCATTGAGAGATTGCTTTTTCTGGTCCTTTGTAGCAGAAAGGAACAAGATACAAAGAAAAGAAATAGGCATTGCATTAACCAACCAACAATGCCTTCCATATATATGGCATATAAGGCCTTTTGCCAAATTCTTGCATCCTGGTTTCTTGGCTCACTCTGTAGTGTTTCTATAATTTTTATGTAGTTACCCCTAAGCTAAAAGAAACACCAAATGTTCTGTTTATTAAATAGTTGTATTTGCTTAACTACTTTAATCTATGTCCTAGCAACCTAGTAGCATGTTCTAAATAGTAACTATAAATGGAAACAAAATATTTTTATCTCATGCTTAAACTTTTTTTTTTAACAATAGAATATGTATGCCTAGTGGACACTAAGTCAGCTTAGGTACAACCACGCACATTTCTGGTTTCATGTTGAGTTTTCACAGAACACTTTTTATCACAGCAGCTCCTGAAGACTCATCTTCACAAAGTTGTAACATCACAATGGATCTCAGTTCTAAACTGCTTGTAGCTAGGCATTTACATTGTATCCAATACATGCTGTGTACCACTGTGTTTTTCTCAAAAATTATCTCATGACACTCAGTAAGTTTTCTGCACTTTTTTGTTATACCTTGGCACACAGGTCCAGAACTGTAGTCTTAAGTTTTACTTAGCTTGACCAAATTATAATACATGCAAATCCTTGACTATCTCCATATTGTTTGATTCCTTTATTTCTCACACTGTTCTCTTTTCCTGAAAGGTCTCATATTTCTACATGGAGGGTATACTGTATATTTATATTTCAACATACAACTCAAGCTAAGTCTCTTTATGATCTAGTTAAAATACCATTGCCTCCTATACTTCATTGTACTTTGCATAGAATATCTTTCTTAGTATGTATAATTCTTTATTGAACTTACTAGTTTAAGGACCTTTTTCTCCTCCTTGACTATAATCCTTGAGTAGAGTGGTTCCCATCTCTTTATACCAAGCTAATTCATCTTAGTGAAAGGCACATAATAGATGATGAATGAATTTTTTTTTTTTTTTGGTTCTGGGAGGACCTTTCGTTTGCCAGGCACGTGCTTATGCTACTGAGCTATATCCCCAGCCCATGAATCCATTTTTAAAGTTGAGGTCAGTGACTTTCCAGAGTTGTAACAGTAGTGTAATCTTATAATTATATGTTTTATGAATCTGATAATGTACTCTTGCCTAGATCTGCATTAGTGATTAGGAACCTTTTACCAAACTCTGTTTTATCCTCACAGATTTAAATGTGTTCTAATATTACGAATGGTAGTTCTGAGATTACATATTTCTCTGATGTTAGGGGGAAAAAAGTTAAAAGAAGTTGAGATGCCCCTGTAAATCTAATCAGATTTAATAATAAAAATCAGTTTCAGGAAGAACCTAAGGTATCTCATGTTAAAAGTTTAGTTAAACATTAGAATATCTGTTGATTTTCTTTGGCTTAATGCTACTCACATATACAGTATACCAATAATTTTGCCCACCATCTCTTAATGATTTATACCTTCCCCTTGGGACCATTTTCTTCCTGAAATATATCCTTTGGCATTTCTTTCAGTGAAGTTTTTATGATAGTAACCTATTTTTCTTTTTAGCCTTTAATGGTTGGTTTTGCTCCTATGATTTAATAGTTTAACTTGGCATACAATTTTGGACAGTTTTTTTTCTGTACAGATATATAAATATATATTGAAGAAATATATATGTATTAATCTAAATATTGAAGAAATTTCTCATATATATATATATATATATATGCACGAAATTTCAGTGTCATTGGATTTCCATTGCTGATGTTTCCAGTGAAATTGTATTCCCTTTCTTTAGGTTAGTCTTTTTCTCTCTGTAGCTACTTTTAAGATTTTTTTCTTTGTCTTTTGTGTTTCACAGTTTCACTGTCATGTGGATGGTGAAGGATTTTGTTGTTTTTAAATCCTGCTTGAGGGCTGGGGATCTAGCTCAGCGGCCTAAACGCCTGCCTGGCAAGCTCAAGGTCATGAGTTCAATCCCCGGTGCCGCAAAAAAAAAAAAAAAAGAAAGAAAAAGAGCTGTATGAAATTTTAGGGCTGAGGATCTAGCTCAGCAGTCTAAGCGCCTGCCCGGCAAGCGCAATGTCATGAGTTCAATCCCCGGTGCCGCAAAAAAAATAAATAAAAATAAATAAATCCTGCTTGAAACTCAGACTTGCTGGATCTGATATTGTCCACTTGTTGTGGAAAAATTCTCATTATCTCTGGTTATTGCCTTTCCTTTAATCTTTTTCTGGAAAGCTAATTACACACATACATTGTACTTTTTTTTTTTTTGAGACATCATCTCACTATATAGTTCAAGTTGGCCTGGAAGTCATTATGTAGCGCAGGCTGACCTTGAACTTTGAGCCATCGCTCTCCCTCAGCCTCCCAAGTGCTGGGATTACAGGTGTGTGTCACCATGCCTGACTTTATATGTTCTTTAACCTAGTTTTTAACATTTTTAACATTTTTTCTTTAGACTGCATTCTAGAAAAAATTTTCTGTATTTATGTTTGGGTTCACTAATTCTCTCTTCAGTTATGTCCAAGTTGTTAATAGTCCATTGAATTTTTAAGTCAGTTACTTTTTTATTTCTAAAAAGTTTAATTTTTCTAGTCTATCTGTATCCTGCTCCTACTTTCAAGCTTCTCTTTTGCCAGAAAAGCATTGTTATTTTATATTCTGTGTCCATTAGTCCTAGTAGCTGAAGACTTTCTGTTTCTGCTATGAGTTATTTCTTTGGGTTCTCACTCGTTTGTATATTTTAAGATTTTTGACTGAGAGCTAGTTGTTTGTCTTGAAAGCTATTTGTGTGAGTGCTTAAAGACCTACATTGCATTTGAATTCTTTCAGAAAGAAATTGTTTGTTTCTGCTTTCATTTGGGTTTATTACAACAACATATGACTCTTTACATTGTGTTCTCTGTTTGAGATTTTTTAAAAACTACACTAATTGCACAAATTATACTTCTGAATGACAGCTGATTTGTGATTGCAGATTTTCATGGGCGCTTTAGTTTCTATTCAGTACCATACATAAAGCATGGAAATCTTTCTTCTGTTTCTTTCATTTCTGTGTGGCCAAGGTTTGTTGTTGTTTTCCTCCTCCTCCTTTATACCATGAATGTAGATATAACCCTGACCCTTGGGCAAGTCTGAGCTGTGTCTCTGTCCTTAATATGCTATGAGTCATGAGAGGTACTAGTCAAGGTTCCTAGGGTTTGGCAAATAAATTCAGGAAAAAAAGTTCCAGTTTTTTGGTTGTTTTGAGCTATTTAAATATTCTAGTCAACATCTAAATTGTTTCAATGTGGATAGGCATTTAGGTTATCATTTGCTGTACTGCCAGAAATAGAAATTTGCTTTTTACATTTTTATCATTCTAATCATACAGACTTTGTAAAGCTCTGCATATATTTTTGTATAAAGACAGTGTTTGCTACAACCTTATTTCCATTTTCCAGAAGCTGACTTGCACAAAAACAGATTTTGAAGAATACACAGTGGTAGTTGTTTAATAGTGAACAGAACACCTTTCACCTCTTATAAATTACTTGTACACTGAGATTGTTTTGATTAAATCAAGCTAAGACCAGTGACACTTTTAAAAATAATACTATACCAACAGGATTCATCTTATTTGAAGCAGTCATGCCTTTCTGCTCAGATTTGAAGATACAGACTATAAAAAGTACCATTTCTGACATAATCATTTATTTTGAACTCTTCTCGCTATTTTACAGACATTTGGAACAAAACAGGAGCTGTTAAATTGATCAGATGGTCTCCTGACAATACCGTTGTAATAGTGACCTGGGAATATGGAGGCTTTTCTTTATGGAGTGTGTTTGGAGCCCAGCTGATTTGTACACTTGGAGGAGATTTTGCGTAAGTCAGTAAAAACAAATTTTAGATAAAATAATACTGTTACCTCCCTGACCCCCCAAACATTTTAAATACACACACACACACACGTGTATATACATACATGTACATACATACATACAGAATCCTTGTGTTGTAGAGTTACTCTTTTGTCTTATTTGATCCTTTCCCCAAAACTGTTTGTAAGATTCAGAATTAGGTGGGACCAGGACCTCCAGAGCCAAGCCTCTCCCCATGGGCCCCTGCTGGCAGGGGGATAGTTAAATCCCAGCTCCTTCAGGCTCATGGGCCGGCAAACAAAAGTGTCAACATCCCCCTGCTCCCAAGCAACTGGCAGATTCTGAGAAACACAGGCTCTAGTGATAGTTAATAAGGTGAAACATAATTGAAACCCTGTGGTGCTTTGGTGTTTCACTGACCTCGCAGGTCTAGGGCCAGTGGTCTGATTATCTATTCAGAAGATAGTGGTACGCAGCATGGCGTCTTGGGAGGGTCTCCTTCTGAGGGTGGTAGCCATTGTTGATTCCCTATAGTCTCACTCTGAAGTCCTATATTGTTTATTGTTTTGTTGGGTTGGGTTTTATTCTCTTTTGCTTTGTTCGATTATGTTATACTCAGTGACAACAGCAGCTATTTCAATGATGGTAAGATATACATGGTAGCCATTTTGAATTTACTGTTGTCTAGTTTTGTAGTCTTTTATTGTATCC
>RJWT010007060.1:0-28145 GCA_004365215.1 Cuniculus paca | reverse complement strand
TTGTCTTTTTGAGACAGGGTCTCACTATGCCATTCAGGCTGGCCTTGAGCTCACTTTGTAGCCCAGGCTGGTCTCGAACTCACAATGATCCTCCTGTCTCAGCCTCCCGAGTGCTGAGATTACAGGCGTGTGCCACACCTGGCTGCAGTTGAGGTTTTGTTCATGAAATCTTTACCTACACCTATGTCTTCAAGAGTTTACCTATGTTATCTTACAACAGATTTAGATTTAGTGCTTCTGTTTTAATATATATATATATTTTTTCTGAGACAGTGTTTCACCATGCAGTTCAGGTTGGCCTTGAGCTCACTTTGTAGCCCAGGCTGGCTTCAAACTCATAGCAATCCTCTTGCCTCAGCCTCCTGAGTGCTGGGATTACAGGAGCGCGCCACCATGCCCAGTTCAGTATTTAGAGTTTTGATCCTTTTTGATTTGAGTTTAGTGCATGGTGATAGACATGGGTCTAGTTTTAGTCTTTGGCATGTGGAAAGTCAGTTTTTCCAGCACCATTTATTAAAGAGTTTGGCCCCTTTGTCGGATAGAGTGGCTGTGTTTGGATTTGTTTCTGCATCTTCTAATCTGTTCCACTGATCCTCAGATCTTTTTTATTGTTTTTTGGGTTTTTTTTTTTTTTGGCTAGTACCATGCTGTTTTTAATCACAGTAGCTCTGTAGTATAGTCAAGGATTGTGATGCCCCCTGCTTTGCCTTTGTTGCCTAGAATTGTTTTTGCTATTCTTTCTTCTGGTTCCAAATGAATTTTATTTCTAGTTCTGTGAGGTATGCTAATGGTATTTTCATTGGGATTGCATTAAATCTGTATAACAATTTTGGAAATATAGCCATTTTCACTATGTTGGTTCTTCCTACGAGCAAGGTCTTTTTTGTACTGGGAGTTGAACTCACAACCCCATGCTTGCCAGGCTGGTACTGTGCCACTGAGCTATCCCTGGCCCCAACTTTCCATTTTCTGATATCCTCTTCAATCTCCTTTTTCAGCATACTGTAGTGATCAGTGTAGAGATCTTTTCCTTCCTTTGTTAGATTGAGTCCTAAGTATTTCATTTTTTTCAATGCTCTTGTGAAAGGGTTTTTTTCCTTAATTTCTCTCTCAGTGAGTTTGTTATTTGTGTACAGGAATGATAATGATTTTTGAGTGTTGAATTCATATCCAGCTATGTGATTGAATTTGGTTATTAAATCTAGAAGTCTTTTGGTGGAGTTTTTGGGATCTTCTATGTAGAGTATCATGTCATCTACCAATAATGATAATTTAACTTCTCCCTTTTCCTATCTTAATTCCTTTTATTTCTTTCACTTATCTAATTGCTCTGGCTAATGTTTCTAGAACTGTATTGAATACAAGTGGTGATAGGGTGGACATAATTGTCTTATTCTTGATTTTAGAGTGAAAGTTTTCAGCTTTTGGCCATTTAGTAAGATGTTGGCTGTTGGTTTGTCACAGATGGCTTTTATCAGGTTGAGATAAAGACCATCTATGTATAGGGTAATTGGATTATGAGGGTGCCATTGCTGACTTGCTGTTACAAAATGAGGAGTGGTTGAAAAGGTGGTCAGTGGAGATGTGACCAGGAAAGGTACATCTCTCTCTCCTGCTCCTCCCTTCGCTCTCTGCTTGTTGGTCCACCATAATGTGAACAGCTTTTCTCTGCAGCAGGTCCTTCCACCAGCTGTTTTTGCCTTGAAGCTGGCTAACACTGAAATGAACTCAATGAAATTGTAGCCCAAATAAACCTCTCCTAAGCCTGGCATGGTGGCACATACCTGTAATCCCAGAATTTGAGAAGCTGAGGCAGGCGAATTGCAGAGTTCAAGGCCAGCCTGAACTACCTACTGAGATCCTGTCTTTAAAAAACCAAAATAAAGTAAAACAAAACCAATGAAAACCACATCACCCAAAAAAGAGGAAAATAAACCTCTCCTTTATTAAGTTGTGGGTGTTGGATATTTTGTCTCAGTGATGAGGAAAGTGACTAAGATACCAAATAATTTTTACGTTGCTCTCTGTTTGAAATCTCCTAATCTAAGAGGGAATCCTGGCCAATTTAGCATCTGTTACCTAGACTGGAATATTCTTTGTACAGCATCGTCAGTTTTCTGTCATGGTGACAAATACCTGTAGTAACTTAAAAGAAGAAAAGGTCTATTTCAGCTCATGGTTTCAGCCTGTAGTCATTTGGCCCTGTCACTTTTTGATCTGTAGTGAGGCAGGAGTCCATTATGGGGCCTGAAGCATTTGACAGAGAAGGCTGCTCACTTCACAGTGCTCAGCAAGCACGAAAGGGGCTGAGGTTCCAATGTGCCCTTCAAGGACATGCTCCAATGACCTGACTCCCTCTAGCCAGGCTCCCACTTCCTGAAGTTTCCACCACCTCCCAACAGGGCATCAACTAGGGACCAAGCTTTCAATACATCAGCTTTGGGCGAACATTTGAGATCTAAACTCTAAATATTCTTTCCTTTTTAATTATTTTATTCTCTCAGTTTCTGTTCTCACCCAGAGACTCCCTCTATTTCCAATAGAATACAAATCAAATGCCTTCCAATACATCTTTTCTTTTTTATACGTAACACCACCTTTGTGCCTGGGTCAGCATATTATTTTTTGTAAAATGACAGTAAATATTTAGAATTTGGTGGGCCATTTGGTTTTAACTATTCAACTTTGCCATCATGGCCAGAAAGTAGCTATAGACATTGTACAAGTCAATAAACATAGTGTATATAAAACTTCCATTTATGGTCAGGCGTGGTGGCACACTCCTGTAATCCCAGCACTTGGGAGGCTGAGGCAGGAGGATCATTGCAAGTTCAAGACCAGCCTGGGCTACAAAGTGAGCCCAAGGTCAGCCTGAACTGCATAGTGAGACCCTGTCTCAAAAAGACAGGAGGAAAAAAAAAACCCATTTATAGACACTGAAATTTGAGCTAAATATTTTTTCTTGTCACAAAATATTAGTCATACTTTCTCAGCCACTTAAAAATGTAATAACCACTCCTAGCTTGTGAGCCATACAGAAACAGACAGTGGGTCAGACTTGGCTCATGGAAGGGCTGTCATTTGCAGATTAGTGCTTCTACCTAAGATTTCACAACCAGTTAGCCAGGAAGTACTGATGTCAATCCTTGCTTTACATTCTTTTGAAGATTTAGGAATTTAAGAATTTCCCAAGTTTGTAAGCTATTTAACAGAGAAGGTTTGTTCAGTATCCCTGCCAGGGAACACTGTGGCATGGATGTAATATGACACATGTCCTTTCCTTTTTTTTTTTTTTTTTTTTGAGCCAGGGTCTCACTACGTAGCCCAGGCTGGCCTTGAACTCACAGCAATCTTCCTGCCTCAGCCTCCTGAGTGCTGGGATTACAAGCATGCACCACCATGCCCAGGCCCTTGCTTTTTATTGAACCGTCCAGTCTATTACTTTAGTTGGGATTTATTGCTGTGAAATACTGTTTTGAGTAGGTATGTAAAAATATTGTTTTTGTTTTCTTTTCCTTTACTAACTCAAAAGGCTTTACATTTATTATTATATGGTTCAAGATGTTAAGCAGGGAACAACTGCTTTTTAAATTTTAAGCCACAGTCTGTGAGTTTTTGTCTTGGAATACTTATTTAACAAAATTTTAACTTTGAAATAATCAAACTTAGCAAAATTTACCAAATGCATTAACTTTTTTCTTGACCCACTTGAGTGAATCATTGAAGGGATGACCAATCACTCTCTAGTACTTCTAGGTTTATTTCCAACAGATAAGCATTCCACATCCCTACAGTTCAGCCATGCACACCAAGAAATTAACAGATGTTACTATTTCACCTTCAGACCCCTTTCAAGTTTCAACAGTTTTATCAATAACGTCCTTTATATAGCAAAATGAACACATTCAGGAACAGTTTTCAGCTGCAGCTCTAGTTCCTTCTCCAGGCTCTAGGTGGTAAACCTTGGTGGCATGCAAAAAGTACTGACGAAGCCAGCATAGAGCACATAAAGTGTGCAGGCATGGCTACCTCCACCTGGATTTCAAACCATGCCTCAGAGCATCTCAGGGGCCCAGGCAGAGAACTGCCACAGAATCAAGGGTCCTATAGTCACTAGCAATGCCTAGTGCAGCCATGGGGCTGTGGACGCCTGCAACCTTACAACTGCAGAAAAACCAGATGCACCTCCAGCCTGGTGGGGCTGTGGATTCAGGACTCTGTGAGGTGACGTGGGCTGCTCCCAGCAAACCCGGGAGGTCCCAACTCCCACTTTAGTGTGTCTGGAAGGCAACGCATGAAGTCAACGATTATTCTGGAGCTAGTTTTAATGTCTGTCTTGTTGCATTTTACCTGTTACTCTTTCTTCTGCCCTACATCGTTTTCAATGAGATCTATCCTATGCCTATCCCATCACTATATTTTGGAAATACGTAAGTTGATTTCATAGATTCACAGCCAGAGAGCAATTTGTCTCAGGATGAACTAACTATACCTTGAATAGTACCCATATCTAATTTAGTTGAGACTCTGGACTTTAGATTTCTAAATTGGCGCTGGAATGAGTTAAGACTTTTGGGATTACTAGTATATAAGGAATTTTATTTTTGTATGTGTGGAGAACACGAAATGTGGTGTAGGCGGAATGCTGTGGTCTGAGCGTTTCTCCAGATATACCAGTTGAAATTCAATCACCGATGTGATAGCATTAAGAGGTGGAGCCCTTACGAGGTGATTAAATCACAGGGGCAGAACCTCTGTGAATGGGATGAATGCCCTAATAAAGACTGTGGGAAACTGCTAGTCCTTGTTCGGCTTTCTACCCCAGGAAGATACCGTGAACGTTACCATCTTGGAAGCAGTGAGCAGCCTTCGGACACCAAATCTGCTGATATCTTGGACAGTCTCACCTCTAGCACATTGAGAAAATAGACTTTCTTTATAGAATATCCAGTCTCATATATTTTGTAATTGCAGGAGCAAACTAAAACAGATACTCTGTTATATCAGAACACATCAATGCGCCTTTAGAGACTGAAACAGGTCTGGGCAGATGGTGAAGCTTAAACTTTGGGGCACTAAGGAAAGGATTTAGGTAAAAGGTCTCACAAGGCACTATGCAAATGAGGATCGCTCACACGCTTACACCAGGGCTGCCTCTTTAAGGACAGAAATGCTTAGGCCTGAGACTTGGCACACAGCAGTCACACAAAACATATTCATCAGCTTTCTGTCATTGTAGGGACAGACTTAAGAATTAATTTATGAAGGAGGTTTACACTGGGTGTGGTGCTATAGGCTTGTAATCCAAGCACTTGGGAGGCAGAGGCAGGAGGATGGTGAGCTCAAGGCCAGCTTGGGCTACAGAGCAAGTTCACAGTGAGTTCTAGATCAACCTGGACTACTTAGCAAGGTCCTGTCTCAAACAAAACCAAACCAAACCACCAACAAAACAAACTAAACCACCAACAAAACAAAACAAAACAAAACAAAATATAAAAAACAGCAACAACAAAAAAATTAAAAAAAAAAATTCCCCAAAACAAAACCCTTCACAAAAAACCAACCAAACAAAAATAACACAGGTCTTCTTTGGCTTACAGTTTTGGAGGGAGGTTTCAGTCCATGATCTATTGGTCCAATTGCTTTGTGCCTATGGTGAGGCAGCACACCATGACATGATGAGAAACAAGTGGTAGAGAGCAAAACTGCTGGACAGCAAAGAAGCAAAAAAGGAGAAAGGGACCAACGTCCCATAAGCCCCTCAAGGCCACACCTCCAGTGGCCTAAGCACCTCCTGCTAGGTCCTACCTCCCAAAGGTTCCACATCGCCCAATAGTGACACCTGGGGTTCCAAGTCTTTAAACAAATGGACCTTTAAGGGACATTTAGCATCCAACTTATAGCAATTTAAGATACTGAGTCAGGTGCAGTGGTGCATGCCTGTAGTCCCCACTACTGGGGAGGCTGAGACAGGATTGCTTGCACCCTGGAATTCAATGACAGTCTGGACAACCGAACTAGACTGTCTCAAAAAAAATATTAATGAACAGCACTGCATCCAGCCTATGTAAATCTATTAAACACTGCTGAGCAATGACTTGTACCGTCCTAGAAAAGAGGTTCTAATGAAGTTTTACAACTCAACCAATGATGACACAGACTACAATATGGTCTTATCATTTTAATTGACTTTAATGATTATTGCTCATCTGCAAGGATTAATATTGCATTCATTAAAAATCATTTAATACAAAATGAACTTTTTCCTCCCAAGTTGCTCTCCAAACGCTCCCTCTGATGCCAGACATTTTCCAGTGTCCTTTGTTACATGGCTTGACAGAGACGGAGCCCTTACCTATTATTCCTATGGACACATTAATACATACAGGACCAGAGGGCAGCAGGATGTGGGCCCCTTCTCCCAGCAGAGGTGCCCCATAGATACACGTTGGCCAGGTTATCTCCCCTAACAGATTCGGTGTTCTGATTGGCTGGTTAAGTGCCTTAGGAATAAGGGCTTCAACTGTTAGCATCTACAGAGAAGAAAGGATGTCACACTGGCCAGGAGTAGAGACTGGGTGGGGAGAAACAGAGAAAAGGGCAAAAAAGTTTTGGCGAGATAGTTGTCCCCTGCTAGAACGCTGCAGGGTAAAAGCTTTCCTTTCTTGTATTTCTGTTTTTAATGTCTGTTTCTCTGATCAGTGGAAAGAGAAGTGAAAATTTCTAGAATCTAGCACTAATGCATGATCCAACTTTGAAGGATCACAAGCTAGAACAAGTTGAGGATTTGAAATCCTGGATAATTATATACTTAAAGCTCATGAGCATAAATCTCATTTGACCATGCAGAAATTCTGTAAGCAGGGTGCATGGCATGGGACTACATCTCTCTGATCTTTGAGAGTGCCTTTCTGGGGACTCTTTTGGAGTATGAGTCAAGATGTATTGACTATGTTCTCCACACATAAACTGCCCTTTAAGATCTTAGTTAATAAACTTCTTTTGGTGGTATGTATCAATCTAAAGTGGTACCATTTCTGTAAAAATATTCTTATACAGGGCCTATAGTTCCAGGCAAATTACATGGAGTTAGATTTATTTCACCAGGGCCCAGTTTATGGTTCTTCCTCCCATCCACACCTCCCTCCCTCTAAATATTTTAGATTGCAGAAGCACAGCTGATCAGAACTTTCCTCTTAAAGGATAACACCTAGATAGAGCTCAGTGCTTTATACTGAGTAATGGCTCAAGAAAGTTGCCTTCAGCATAAGCTGTATGGGGCAGAGCTGAGAGAATTTGCTTATGGCTCCAGTTTGTTGATGCTATAAACTAAGGACCAGAAACACACGGATTCAGAGTTTGAGACTAGCATTTCTCTAGACTCAATCTGCGCTCTTAGCTCCAAAGGTTCAAAAGAGAAATTGGTAACAACTAGTCACTCAATCAGTTCCTCAGTGTTAACACTAAAAATTTTCCTTAGTTTTTAAAAAATACAACAGAAATAAATGCTAGGGTACAAAACTCAACGTGATAGAATGCAGTCTAGTTAAAAACTAGAAAACAGAGAGACTGGAGGGAATGGAGGAAGGGTTGTACTATAAATTCAGTGGGTCTACTGGATCTTAACAAGCAACACTCACTAGTACACATCTCTGAACCAGACATACCACCTTTACACAGGAAACAGGGCTTGGAATTTCTAAGGGAAACTAACATGCACCACCTACATCTCACCTACCTGGCTGGTAGGTACCATCCCTGCTCCTCTAAAGAAGTGAAAGAGCACTGATTTTAGCAGCTAAGAAATGCGCTCCTTTAAGGCAATTTAGACACTGCAGATTGCTCACCTAGAAGATACCTTAGCATATCCTGTTAATAAGGTACAAAATTAAGACTAAAATCCCCAGAAATGGTAAAGAATGAATCACCTTTCTGGGTCTAGACAGTGAAATCCTTCTTTAGTGATTAGGGTGAGGAACCTTAAACCTCAGTTTCATCTAAAGAGCCATGAAGCAAGTTCCTGTGTGGTCTGCAGAGCTCAAATGTGATGAGAAAATGAGAATGAAATTACAGAAAAAAAACCAAGAGGAAAGGAATAAAAGGAAAATAAAAGTTATTTTAAAAATATTTCTTTTAGAGTCATGTGGTTCACATGGACTGGTCGTTGGTAAAATGGTCCATTAGTATCTGTGAAGAGAGAGATTAACTGGTTACCGTTTATGTTTTCCTTATGAGAGCTGAAAAGAATCAGAGACAATACTATCTACTGGTTGAGGGATCTCTGCAGTCAACCCACAGGGCATCGTTGTCCTTGACAATGCCACTTCTGCTGTTACTGGCTGCTCTCTTATAATATAAGCCACTGGTTTTCAACTATATTAGTAATAGTCTGGGGAGCTTTTACAAAGTGCCTCGTGCTCATCCTAAATTAAGTACATCAGAATCTCTGGGGTAAGGCCTAAGCTCTGCAAATTCAAAATACACTTACTTCTCTATATTTACCACTAAATATACAATAAGCAAGTTTCTCTTTTTTTTTTTTTGTGGTATTGGAGATTGAACCCAAGGCCTCATGCATGCTAGGCAAGCTCTCTTATCACTAAGGTATACCTCCAGCTTTGCCTCTGTTAATTTGGAATAGAGTTCTTACACTCTTCAAAATCAGGTCTAGTAGCTGAAGAAAGCAAGCTGGGTATGGTGGTTGGGGAGGAAACCTTTTCACTGATTTTCTTAATATTGGGGAGGAAACCTTTTCACTGATTTTCTCTAAATTACCTGTAATAATTAGGTTTGAATGGCCCATTTTTGTTGAGTCCCAGGTATTTTGCTTGGTCATCTGTTAGCTCTGTCAAGTGGGCATCAAATGATGGCAGGTGCAAGCTGGCGACATATTCATCTGGAAAAGTAAAGAGACAGGATTGTCAAATACGCTTCTCAGGGTAACTACTCCCCGAACTTGATTTGTAGCTCTTTGGGAAAGAGGATAAGGATGCAGTAACTGTGAAAGAATCCACAACTTGAAATATTTATAAATTTAAAGAAGTCCTGAAAGCTACATTTTTGGCAGGGTACTGCCCAAGTGCATGTAGAAAGCCACTTATCAGAATGACAAAATGGTGTAAGCTTATACCTCCCTGGCCTACGCTGGTAAAAGTTTTGGCTTGACTTCAGCAGCCAACATGTCAGGCTCTACTCCTACCTTCCTGTAGCAACTTCCATAACAGATTAAATTATAATCAAATTATGAATCAAAGCAGATGCGAGAAAGCTCAAGAGAGTTTTGTGTCATTAGCATTTATTTAGGATAAGATCTATAAAGGCACTGAATCTCAAGATCATGGATTTCTAAGGTAACTGGCACAAATTTACTGCTTTTCCATAGTAAATCCCCCCCCACCACTTTTGTTTAAAGAGAATAAACCCACATAAAATGAAACAGTATAAAGCTAATCAAAACAAAACAATGAAAGTGATACAGGACTTCAAAACAAGGTAATAGGAAATCAACAATGGCTACTATAATCCTCTCACTTTTATGAATATGAATTTCAAAAAAAAAAACAATCTGACGTCACAGGGAACCGAAGTAAGATGTTTTTTAGCTTTAAGTCAGGCATTTGGGCTGGCCAATAAGAGATGGGAAATGGGTATCGTGGCACAGAAAGGATACAGATGCATTATATCACACGCACTAAACTATCTTCTACCATAACACCTATTGCATTGAGACAGATGAAGGACAGGAAATGACGCTTCTGTTTCTCTCATTTGGCCCCAGGCTATACTCACTACACTAGAAGTTTACTGAATTTCATAAAGCTATGTGACAATTAAGAGCAACCACTTTAAACCACTGTACTTAGCACTGTAACTCATTAGCTATAATTCTTACAACCTGCAATGTTTATATATGGTATTATTTTCACTTTACTGATAAAGAATCTAAACTTGTTCCAAGGTTGAACAACTAGTAAACACTAGAAGAAAAGTCAGAACTCTGACTCTAAATCTGGTACTCTTCATGACAGTCATTTTACCAAACAATGTAGCCATGTAGGATCAGTGTAGGTTTCCTGTTTTTCACTCACCCATTTTCTTAGGAAGCAAGTATACATCCTGTTTGTATCGTCCTTCAGGTGCGTTATAGAGTTCTATCAGTGCCAAGGCCTAACGGGAAAAGAGGGTCAGAAAATAGAATCACTTCACAGGAACATAAAAATAAAAGAAGGTTTAACAGGGACTCAGGACAAATACTACAGTGACCTGTCATCAAGACAGCACCTAGGACTCTGCTTGTATTAAAGGCCAGCACACATTGTAAGGGGATTTGCAAATGTTTTTGTTTAGTTCCTGACAAAAGAACAAGTTAAATACAATTAAGCTGGAACACTATACTTCACTGAACAGACAATTCAGAGACACACACACTGACTAAAGACTCTTCTGTAATCGAGAAAGCCCAAGTTTCAGCCACTTATGATATGAAGAAAACAACAGGTTGGTAAGTATGCACCACAGCATACTCTCATGAGAACTCTGATCTACACAGGCCTGGTGCCATAAGTAACACTGAAGGAAAAGCAGACCTTCTGTTGCATACCTGTGTCGTAGCTGTGATGGACAGAACAAAAGTGGGAACTGTGGAGCAGCTCAAATTGAGCAGACGACCCTAGAGAGGTAAGAGAGAATCCTGGGATGAACTGTGGTTCCTCGCAGATTCCGGTGAAATACAAGTCAAGTAAATGCAGGAAAGGACCTCATACTCCTCTATACTCAGTTGGAAGAGGAGGAATTACACTTCCAGATTGGGACTCTGGCTTTTATCCTATTTTCTGCAAATCTGTCTGAGTGTGAAAGGCTGAAAATCAGCTATGGTCAGGAAATAATATGTTACTTAGCGAAAAGTAGACAGTTTTGGACTTCCTATTTTGTGGACGAGACCATTTGAGAAATATCCTTCTATCCTAAGACAGAATTCAGGTAAACACAGGCTCAATATTGTTCCCCTGCCTCCCTCTCTCTGTGGATCCAACTACACTGCCTGCACTGCTCTTCTGTGTACCTCCGCCAGGAGGACGACACGCTTGCCGTCTGGCCAGATGACATGGTCCACCTGAGAACGCACTCGCTCCCATGTCAGCTCTGGAGTACGGAGGCTGGTCTGAAAGGAGAAAGGCACAGCTGACTATGGCTACAATGGAAGGCAGAGGAAAATGAACTAGCAACAACTGATAGAAGCCTTACCACATCAATTTCTGTGTTGGAGTGGCCCATATTGCATACAATGCAACTGTTTTTCATGCGATCCAGGTGCTCCCGAGTCACTACATTTTTATTTCCTAAAAATAAAGATGGGTGGTTGAGGGAAGAGATACAAGATACTAGGGAACAAAGGTACTGACAGTTTTCAGTTAGAACACAGAGGAAATTTGCTGGCATTAAAGAGGCTTTTTACACTATGAGAAAAGTACACAGCAGCTGGTGATCATCAGTGATAACCCTGATGAGGCCTATGTGCAGCTTAAGTAGACGCTGTCTGAGGAAATAAAACCCAGGGGACAGGCCAGCTGTGAGGACTCCAGCTGGGACCCGGCTGGGTGCAGGGGCATCACGGGGTGGGCAGAGCTGACCCCAACTGGACATATGGTGGCTCTGTCCCTTAGCAGGTGTAGGTACCTTCCTCACCATGCTCTGAGGACCCTAAGGTGCCCCACCCCTCCTGCTGGGGGGAAAAATGGCAGTATAAAAAGTGACCGGGGGAAAAAAGCCTACCTCTGGAAAACATGTTAAGGTCCTGATAGGTTACTGTAGGTCTGAGGCTTTATACCGAGCCCAGGTTTACACAGTGTCTGAAAGTCAGGTCACTTCTGGGATTCAGCCTTGAAGCTTACACCAAAGCATGACACGTACCTGTGCAAGTTATTACAACATCAACTTGCCGGATGACTTCATTTAGTTTTACCACTCTGAACCCATCCATGCTGGAAGAAAAGGAGGACACAGTCTGAGCACAGCAAGGAGGCAGTGGGAGGGATGCTGGTCACATAGTGAGACAACAAGACACCCTCTAAAGTCAGAGCCAGTGCTATCTCCCAGGGATGCCAGTGACAGGCTTGCCAAATTATATATACACATGCGGGTTTCTAGAGAGCCCTAAGACTCCATCTAGGAAGAGAAAATACCAAGAGGCTAGGAGAACACAGGATCAGAGTGAAGGGGACAGAGCAATGCAAGTCTTCTCTTTCCCTGGGCCATTTCTACAAAAAGTGATTAATACACTCAATCATGAAATAGAAAGTATTTCAGAACATAAAGTATCTGGAGTGAATCTAATAGTATTATTATCAGTCTATTCTTACCAGGCCTGCAGAGCACATATGGGATCGATTTCTGTGATGTAGACGATTGCTCCAAGGGCTTTAAGAGCAGCACAGCAGCCTTTCCCTACCTGCCAATCATAAGAAAGGTCAGGTTACCAGGTTGATGCAAAGTATGTACGCTGGGGAGGTCAGGCTCTTTGGGAGATAGAAATTAACATTCCTGGTATCACCAATCATCTAGTGAGCACTTTCAGGGAGGCTCCAACCCCAAGCAGAGCAGAAACAGACCCAGATCACATTCTGAACCTCAGCTGGAGAGGTGATTTAGCAGATGTGTCATAGCAAGGGTGAGGCTTTGGAGAACTGCTACCATTAGGAAAATAAGAGCGAAGTAAGAGCAACTGTAACCTCTAATTTCTTATTCCAGAAAAAACTGGTAATTCTCACTTGTATCTATTCAAGGACAGCCTACTAGCCCAAGAATTTCTGTGGGTCATCGCTGGAAGATTAATAAAACATGTAACTTATTCTGGTTCAGAGATACTCAACTATATGCCACTTCCTTTTACTGCCTGTCCTGTGTGAGGCTAAAATGCTATATATTCACTTTTATTACATCCCGTAGAAGGTTACTGTTACAATTAAGAGAAAAATGGTGCTGACATTTCATTTCACAAGACAAACCGGTGAAACTGGGAAAGTCTGAGTAAGACTTTTGCTATTATTTTGAGACATGTAATCTAAAAACATACTGCGACCCCTGCACCAGTGACTCATACCACCCAATATTTTTTTCATCCATCCAATATTTCTAATACATCTATCAAGGGACAGAGACACTGAGGCTTAGCTATTTACCTCACCATAGCCACACACCACCACTTGTTTCCCACCAAACATCACATCTGTGGTCCTCTTCAGGCTGTGGAAACAGATAAGGGCTCAACTCAAAGCTCAACTCAGTCCCTCTGAAAAAAGTTAAAGTGTAGTTTTAAAGGCAAAAGGAAGACCAGGAGACAAGACTGCAATGACACCAGATTAACACTGAAACCCAAGCCACCTCTAACCCCTTTAAGTCTGAATATATGCACATTTCAACCTACCCATCCAAAATGGATTCTCGGCAGCAATACAAATTATCAAACTTCTGTTTGGTAACAGAATCGTTGACGTTCATGGCCGGAACACAGAGCTTCCCAGCTTTGGAGAGTTGATACAGCCTAAAGGGACAAGAGGCCACAAAAACAAACAAAAACCAAGTGAGCTGGAAAAACATAACACATGGCAAATCAGTCTCTCTCTTTTCAAATTCTATGCTGCCCTCCCCAGTCTTTATCATTGCCCAAAGATATTAGTAAACATCATTATTTCCTTGTCATCTCTCCTGACTATCATTTTCTTCTCCCTCTACCTTTTTTATTTTGGAAGGAAAATAAAAAACCTTTCAGTTGAAGAAATTTACTTCTATTCCATAAAACGGATATTATAACCTTAGGCCGCATTTCTTCATCTTTAAAACCATGCCCACTTCTGATAAATGAGTTCTGATTTGGTGTGTGTGAACACGCACGCGTGTGCAATGCACCCCCTAATTGAGGAATACTTCCAGGTATATTTTAGGTGTTTTCATCGAGCCAAGAATAGTTTGCCCAGTTTCACTTTTTGTACATGTGTAGTTTTACAGTTTTTTTCATATTTCAAATACAAAATTGTAACACAATATTGAGTATGGTTTTTCAAGATAACATTCATTCCTTACTCCCTTGGCCCAAAACACTATTTGAGAAAAACACGTCAACTAGAATCTGAAAACTTTCTTCTAGCATTGCCTTAATTTTTCAAAAGTAAAAACTCAAGTTTTATCTAATGAAGATATTCCCATTTAGTTATTGCACATCTGAGACACAGCCCTAAAGCCTAACAGAGACCAGGAGAATTTGCTGAGGCAAGGACACAAGGGGCAGCTACTCCAGAATCTGTTACCTGTGAACACCAGTCACGCTCTCTTCCACAATGCCTCGGATCTTCTTAAACACGTTTGGATACTTCTTATAAACCCAGTGGGTTAAGTCTCCCCCATCATCCAGGATCTACAGAACAGCCAGAAGACTTCTATGGGCATTCAGGCTGCTAGAGCTGGGGGGAACTTTGAGCCCACTTTCTGTCCTAGTGAGACAGCCCTGTGTGTTTTGGAAGAGCACTCCTTACTTAGAGCTCCTTAGAGCAGGCTTGGACAGTGGAAATACAGTCAGATTTGTTGTGTAAAGTGGTTAAAATGATTCCTAGGTTTGCTCTAGGCTATCATGAAGAGTATCAGGCTAGTTGCAGACTCACTTTTAGTCTAGTCTTGAAATACATAGCCCCTTTGCAAAAAAAACGAGAGCTGGGGCAGGCAGGAAGGAAAGAAATCAGATTCCTACTCCACACAGGGATCACATCATTTCCTTCTATTTCGTTTTGCTGTGTTTGAGCCACATGTTCAGCTAGTATTACCCTTCCCCCACCTTTCCATTCAGTACTCAGATCTTTTTTTTTTTTTTTTTTTTGGTGCTGGGGATAAGATCCAGGGCCCTGCACATCTCTGGCCCGTTCTGAGTAGATTTCAAACTAAACATTTAGCAACAAAGTCAAGTGTATAAGACCAAACATTCAAAACATATTTAGGGAACCATGCTTTGGTGGAAAAAAAGGAAATAAATCTATAACCAAAAATATAAGACGGACATGCATTATTACCATGTTGGCCTGCCACCCATCCATGTTCACACAGCGGTCGATACACCACCAGAAATCATCTTCTGACTCCCCCTTCCAAGCGAACACTGCAACTCCTATAGAGACAGAAATAAATTAGCTAATTCTTCCTATGAGGAGGGTCTTATACCAGTAATAATTTCTGAGATCCATGTGGACAGAAAAGGGCAACAGTGAGGCAAAAACTTAAATATTTATTCTCACTTGGCCGACTTCATACTTTGAACTCTATTACAAGGAGACAAAATGAAAGGGGAATCAAAACAAAGTTGTGCTCTGGAGCATCATCATCATCATTATCGTTATTTTGTATTTTTTTGAGACAGAATCTCACTACGTAGTTTAGGCTAGGCTTAAACTCACTATGTAGCCAAGGATGGCCTCAAACTTGCAGCGATCCTCCAGCCTCAGCCTCCCAAGTGCTGGGATTACAGGTGTGTGCCACCATACCTGGCTGGAGTATTATATGAACAAACATCTTGAAACAACCTAAATATTGAACATTAGGAAAATAATAAAGGAAAATCACATGATCATATTGAATGACCAGTACAAATGATGCTGTCAGTTTTCAGTGATATGGAAAATGATTACTGAAACAGTTATCCAGATATTCCTTGTTAATGACCTACCTGTGTTTTAATGACTGTTTGTTCAGACTTACAACTAAGGCACGCTGTCTGGACTTATCACCTGCCACTCGGATTTATGACCCATCTTTTTTGGGTACAGTTCTGTACATTTTGTTTACAGAGCCCTAATGTCTTTTTTTGTACAGTACACCTTATGTATACAGTACTATAATTTTTGCTGGTTGTACTGTGCACTACAGTGCTGTAATTTTATGTTGTTATACATTATAGTACTGCATGTAAGTTATGCAAATGAAAGCAAAGTTATCAAGTTGGAGTTTCCTTTGCCCATTTCCTTGTTCTGAATATTACACTGTACATACTACACACAATTCCTTATTTAGTGACCAATTCATTTAATGACTTAGTCACAGGGACGGGACTTGGTCATGAAACAAGGAATATTTGTATATTAAGAGTGTCTATATACCAAGATTTAGCTCATCAATGTAGAAGAGAAAAAAGGGAAAAATTCACCACACAGTTCTATGTAATGGGATTATAAATTTTTTTGAACTTCCTATATTTTCTATAATAAACACTTACCAGAAGAGAACAAGCAAGAAAGACAAAAGTATTGCTATATGGTACTTTCTAAAAATCCTAGGAAGATGGGAGGTTCTCAAAGATACTCCATGCTGACTTTCTGCTAACAGTTTAACAATACAAATTATTTCTGATTAAGCTTACCAGTAGTGCACATATTTTCAGTGGCATATTATCAATATAAAAGGTGCTGCTCACTTATGTTCTCTCAAAATTGATGAGACTTGATGAAAATAAACCAGTTCATACAGTTT
The DNA here is from genome assembly GCA_004365215.1 of Cuniculus paca. NCBI lineage: Eukaryota > Metazoa > Chordata > Mammalia > Rodentia > Cuniculidae > Cuniculus > Cuniculus paca. The sequence continues at coordinate 11,639 of RJWT010007060.1, read as the reverse complement.
AACATTCTTTGTTCATTTAACATTGGAATTGGGCATTTCCACATGTTCCTGAATTCTTTTCAAAGAGTATTTTTAATGTCTACATAATACTCCGTCATGGATAGAGACTTGATTTTATTATCCATTTTTTCCTGTTGATATTTTTATTATCACTCAAATTTTATAGTCCCTAGACATACACGACATTGTTGTGACAATTTTGATACATAAAAACTATGTTTAGATGGTTCATTTTAGGCAAATGTAATGAAAAAAACTGAACTTACCAGCCTCAGCCAGCGCCGCAGCCACTTCGTTCTGAGTTGAATAGATATTGCAAGCAGACCAGCGGCACTGGGCCCCCAGAGCACAAAGTGTCTCAATCAACACCTGGATGAATGTGTAGGACAGAGGGTAAGAAAGGGGCAGGGGAAAGTTCAGTAAGAACACAGCACCCAGAACTCTGCAGCAACTGGCGCTACACTGGAGCATTATAAAATGGTATAACCCAGTCGGGCATGGTGATGGACACCTGTAATCCCAGTGTACCGGGAAACTGAGGCAGAAGGACTGCAAATTCAAGCCCAGCCTGAGCAATTTAGCAAGACCCTATCTCAAAAGAAAAAACTAAAAAAGGGCTGGACAAGTAGCTTAGCATGAAGGCCCCAGGTTAAATCTTTAGTACCACATTTACATAAAACAGAGAAGTAAAAGGGTACAATCAAGCAGTGGCGCAATGGTATTTATACTGACAGTCTTAATAACATTTTGATAACACTATTTCAAATCTTCTATATCAGGTTTGCTGAGGGTTCACTGATTCAAACAAAACAAACAAACTACATTGTGGGAGATCCGACAGGAATCCTATTTAATATTTAGCATTCAGAATGCAGCTAAGACAGTGAGGGAAAAGCAATGTAGGGGGTGGGGGAAACCTGTTTCTTTCTTCCCTTTATCAGAAATCCCTTTATTTTCTTCCAACAAACTCACCGCTGTCTGGGCTGTGATGTGTGTACAGCCCACTATTTTAGCACCAGCCAAGGGTTTCTCCCCCTGAGCACGTTTCCTGAGTGAAATCAGAGCAGACATGTCTGTGAAAGAACAGAGGATTTGAGCTAGGTCTGCACTAGCAACACCATCCATTCCTGCCCACCCACAGCTAGGGCTGGACTCGGTCTCTATGGTGAAAAGAGGCAGGAAAACTAAGCACATTTCTTTGATGACCGGCAGCTTCAGTAGCAGTCGCAGTGGAGAGCTATCATGCAACCACTTGGCATTTCTCTCTTCCTTGTTGGTTTTGCTTTATGTGCAGAGGACAGAACAGGGAATGAAGTTCTTAAAACTGACCCTTATGGAGGGTAAGTCTCATCAGTCATTTGGGAGGAGAGGGAAATAGTTAAGAACATTGGGTAACGAACTTTCACACATAATCATCACACAGAAGAACTTTACCCTCAGTGAAAGCTGTGTACTTCTGTTTTTCTTTGCTGTCTTACCCTACTGTGTCATTCTGTTTGACACGCTCAGTACACAGCATGCCTTCAATGTGAAAACAACAAAAGAGTAAAGAGACCTTTCAGGCAGTGGGGTATCATAGAAAAATTAAGATTTAACTGATTGCCAGCAACTTTTACTCTGTATTAGCAGAGGGTGCTCAGGACCAAACAAGACCCTGGGCCACCACATCCTTAGCTTAGAGCATTCCCACATCAGCTGCTTCTGGGAATCCAGGCCTCTGGGTTGGCATTTTCAGTAAGATCCCACATAATTAACCCCTATGTAGTAATCCGGAACTTGCTGACTCTGCATTGTAGATCTCTGAATATGGTGTCATGGGGGAGAAAAACAGAAACTACTCTGTGTGATTACCACATGCTGAGAACAGGAAGACAAGAAAACAAGAGCATGAGTGCTAAGGCTCATGCTCCACACAGAGAGGTAACAGATTTATCCAAAAGCCCAGGAAATTATCTTTTTCCAGGACACTTCCAAGTCAGCTCTCAAGCCTTAAGCTGTCTTTGGATCCTGACGATCAGTAAGAGGGCTGCTTTTAGTCTTCTGCTCACCACCTTTCTTTACCTTGCTCTGCAATCTCTATCTCCCGGCGTCCAAATTCTGCTTGCTTGATGTTCTTCACACAGAAATTGCTGCTGCCCTTGGAGTTAGTTTGCTGCTTCTCTCGGGGGGAAACCTCATCATCAGAGCTATCTGTGTAGGATGCAGCTAGAGCCAGTAAAGAAAGAAACACGGATAGACAAACCAACTTCAATGGCCCCACCTCCACATAGTACTGCCCCCAATGGGCTGTCATTTAAGCAAAGTGAACATTTTTAATTGGAGTTCTCTTTTACATCACTCTCAGTTCTCTTCCTCCAGGGTCTAAGAGCTGATATGAACAAAATAGTTGTGGATCACTCAGCATTGTGTTTTTACCCACTCTAAGAAAACTGTGCTCTTAGTACCTGTGAAAAGGAGCCAAGGACCCTAATCCTCTACCATCTGTAATAATCCCAGGTAATAGAAACACTTGGTTCCAATCTGGATTTGAACCAGACCTGACAAAAATGGAAGAATAACTTCGGGAAAATAATGAATGCTGTTTCTATAGATCACTGGTTTTCACACTTAAGCATCTGTCAGAAGCCCATGGAAAGCTTTTTAAAAAGACTGCAAGGCCTCAGAGACAAGGTTTCCCATTTGGTGGTCTCAAGATGTCTAAGAACTGCCATTTCCAAAGAGTTCCCATGTACTGCTGATGCTGCTGGTCAGAAGATGACTCTGAGAACTACTGATAGAGATCAAAGTAAGGAATCTTACAAAGGGATTTTACACTGTGTTGAGCTTAAGGAACAGAGAAGGAGAAAGAAATGGCACAGAAAGGGAGCAGATCTGATTCTGTTGCTAGCCTTGGGAAAGCCTGTCAAGAAGACTGACTTTAAATCACAGTTGTACAAAAAATCTAAATAGACCCTTCAGATAGATTGTAGGAAGATACACAAGTACTCTTTTACCTCTCAAGTAACTTCTTTCCTCTCTGAAATGAGTGTTCCTCACCACTACTTCTGACAGTGCATCAAGACCTCACTGACCTCTATACACACAGGTGCTCAAAAGGACAGAAGTTCAGTTAACACAAATACCACTAAAGGTTATTATCTGTACTGTGATAATTTGACTATGTCAGTAAGCTTCTTTAAAATGCTCTAATAGGTTTCTATAACATGACCATCAAGATTTCTGAAGACTTTTTCACTCATTCCAGCTTCTTCTTATAACTCAAATCTTTCAAAATTAATTTTCCTTCTGTCTCAGCTATAATTAGATTGCTGGTTACCTATCATCTTTTTATCAGTCACTCCAAGATACTTTTTCATTTATGATAGTCTTTATATTTAGAACTGCTTCTGCAATACATGCCATGAATGAATCCATATATTCACTTATTTCAGTAGTTAATCCTATATACCTCCATTTGTTTTGTCTATGTAGGATTATCAGTGGCATAAGGCAGAGGTAAATTTTTAATGTTTATTTTTTGGTTTTCATTCCTTATACCTCACGTCCAGCTTTTAATGTAACAACACAAAGAGAACAATATTGTGGCAACAGAAAATAAATGGCTTTTGGTACATACAAATCTCTCTGCTGACATTAATAGCAACCTGTGACCTTGGGCATGCTTCTTAAACTTCTAACAGTGAATCTTCAGTTGAACAAAGAAGGAGTTGTATTGAATGCTCCTAATGTTTCCACTGCTGCTCAATTCTAAGGTTCAATATTCATTTTCATATTCATTTTCTAACAACCTCTCTGCACAATTCAAACAGAAAAAGACTACTTATTATGGACAGCTAAGACTGAAAATAAACAGTGCTGGACTCACAATGTAACAGTCTGTACTTTTCCCACTTCAGAAGTTAACAGGGAGAATATTTTAACATAAAGGGTAATCTAGTAAATAAAAGGAATCAGAATACTGATTTTTATTCTTCTAATTCAAGCAGCCTTGGGGATAAGAAAGAAAGATAGGTAGCAGGGTGTATATTATACAAAGAAATTATTCTTCAAAGTATACTTCTTTTTCAAGGCCATTTTTGTCAGCTAAAATATCATTGAGTCTCTCCCTTTGAAATGTGGGCAGATAAATGTGGGAGTAGGAATTAGTCCAGGACTACCAACTGGGCACTGGCCATAGACCACACACAGAGACAGCCAATGGAAGAAAATCTCAAGATGACAAAAGCTTCCCTAGCTTCAAGCCTGGCTGGACACATTCCCAGTGCCCAACCACTAATTAATAGCTGACAGCCAGTTTTGATATGAGCTATTTTCAACTTCTAGTGAAGAGTACCGGGTAGCGAACAGCAGGAGATCAGCGAGGATGTGAAACTCACAATACCTGAACTGTAGCTGTCAGTGGAAGACTGCGAGATGGAACGTGACAAAGATCTTCGGCCAGTCTTGGTAGGGAATTTTGTGAACTCCTGCATGTCATCAGCAAACTGGATTTGCTGTAAGAGAAAGACAAGAAGTTAAAAACTTCCAACAGGGAATTGTACAGAATATTCCATTTTTAAGGCCATCCTCTTCCTTAAAAGCCAACATATGTGGCTTCTACTAAGCTACTTAAGTCTCCCACCAGAAATGAGGAAGGGCAGAGGTTATTCTCAGACTTCTGAATGCCAGCTGCTCCCTCTTTCCAACTGTTGCAGCAGAAATTGAGGCTGGGAATGGGGGAGTTTAAGAGCCAACTTCTTTTAGCATTTTTCCAATTTTACAAGTCTTTTTCCATTCCATTATGTTTTCTTCCCTCTTTAACCTTGATATATTAAACTCTTTATCCTTTTTCCCCAATACTATCAGAAAACGGATATGATCTCACAGTGTTTCTGGTCTGTCTTCCCTGAATATTTTCTTGTAGCACATTTTTATTCTTAAGTTTGTAGTTTTTGCTTTTTGAAAGATTTATGAAGCAAAGCCTAGAAATGGTGATGGGCACTAGGGGTGCCAAAATTCAGAGCCCAATCATACATCTGCTTCAAAAAGCCAACATAATATCCCCAGAATTTTCCATACCCAGTAAAAATTTAAAAATACCAGAATATACTGATGGGAGGGAACTTTTAAAAACACATACACTATAATAAATTCTAACTAATTAGGATGAATTTGAAGGAAGAAAATAATGAGTTGGTAAATTTTGTGCTAAAAATTTCCTTAAATGAAATAAATCACATCTAGATGTTTGAAGGATACTTGGAAGACTGCCTTTAATTAATAAGTAACAGCTTTCGATTAATATTAGTTACAGACAATTTGATGGATGGTTCTAAAGTGTATGACACACTGTATTTTACTACATGGTTTAAATCTTCCTCCTGAACTCCTGCTTTAACTCTAATAAGCTTTTCCTTCAAAATCTAAAATAAACTTCACTTTCCTGAAATAAACAGGACGGTTTGAGAAGCTGAATTGAGATTCTTCCCACAATCTGACTATAACCCTGAAGAGGTTCCCATGGAGAATCCATTAAACTAAGCCTTTAGCAAGTATGTTTGGAAGTGCACAATATTACAGATTAAAATCTTTGCATGATGGAAGCAACATGGTTACAGCCACTGTCAAACCAGAACAGTAAACTACAGGTTACAGTGGCACAACTTTCCCTTGTTCTGTAACAAGTACTATTCAGCAGGGGTGGTACCAACCTGTAGTATAAGAACCAAGCTTAAGTGTGCAACCCAGACACAGGAAGCTAACAGAAACAAACCAAAAACAGAACTGGTAGGACTCCACAAGTCAAAAAGCAGCTGTCAGGGAAAACTGGCTTTTGCTTTCAGCTCTAGCCTGCACGGTTCACATCAAGAATGAAAGCAGAGAGCACAGTCAAGCAGTAGGCCCAAAAGAAAAAGCTGGGTCTACTTCTGTTTAAAACTCATCTTTGTTCAATACCTAGCTAGGCAAGTTTTTTTTTTCCTTTTCTTTTCTTTCCTCATTTTCTTTTCTTTACATTACCCTGTAAAGAAAGGAAGGGGCAGAATTCATAGTCTGTTTTACTGAGGTAAATCTAAGAACAGAACCTAAAGGCATAAAGAGGGAAAGAGCTATCCATCCTGGCATCTACTACAGAATCTTATACATGTAAGACAGCGTTCAATAAATATTCATACAACAAGTGAAATTTTCAAAATTCTTTGTGTAAGATCAAGCTTTAAAGATAAACAGTAATAAAGACTCAAACCAAACCACATATACTGCACCAGAAGAATATGACAAGCAAGTATTTTTGTATACCCAAATCTGCTTTTTAGCTTAGATGCTATAATTTTAAGTATCTTAAATGTCAAAGAGGAAAACAACAGGCAACTTATGGAGATGGTCACAGGTCAGCATTTGCTCTTCTAGATAGGGTTTCCTACTGCAGGTTCACATGACCTCTACAGTTACCAAAGCTGGTTTTACTGAAGAGATTAATCCAGGACCAAGGTAGTGACTTCAACCCAGTATGTAGTTATTTTGGTGGTAGAAAAAATAATCAGTCAAGAGACCATCAGTGCCTCTTCAGTCTCCTCTACCACCCGCTCAGCTGATGGCATGGGCGGCCTGTTCAGGAGCTCTCCTCTCCTGGCTTTTATGATTCTTTTCCCTGTTAATCTTTCTCTCAGAAGGTTCTGGGCACATTCCCAGAAACCACCTAGATGGGGGTGTGGTATGGGAGGGAAGTTCAATAACATTTGCAGGCTTTTAGATAAAAAGTTATACAGAGATGGCATAGCTAGAAATGTCTCTTGGGCAACCTAAGAACTAATTAATATTCATAAACTCCCCTCATATTAATAAAAAAGTGCATCAGCAGCTGAAAGTTTAGCAAAATCTTTCTCACCTAAAAATATTAGCTTGTACAGCAAGCAGCTTACAAAACAGAGCAGCGCCCTTGCCACCCTCTCTCTCAAGCAATAAATACGGTTCATGTCTGACATGGACAGAATGTTAGCTCAAGCCATGACATTGATGGGTGGCTGGCCATTCTTGCAGCTCTTGGTTATTCTCACTGCTGTAAGGTGGCTCAGCCACATACAGATGGTCAAGAACCTTGTCTTTCCTCTCACCTCAAACTACGCTGTAGAGAATTGTACCACAGCTGCTGCAGCGGAAAACGTCTGCTCTGTCGGTTCCTCTCAGGCCTGCTAGCTCCACTGGTTTGTCTATTCCCCCCTTGGTGAACAACCTCTTCAAGAGCTGTCCGCTTTTTTATTGTAAATAAAAATAATGCTGCCAAAAGCAACGTGTGGATGTTGGCTCCCTTTCCAATGAAATGAGATCTCAATAACAGCCTCTGAGTTGTTTAGACTCATTGCATATAAGTAAAACAGGCCAATTTGGGAAAAGAAAATCAAAAGACAGTTGCAAAGTTGTGCTTTATATTTTTTGTGTTTGTATATTTTTTAAGTCTCGTTAATTTTTTTCCAGTATTGGGGATTGAACTTAGGGCCTCATGGATGGTAGGCAAGCACTCTACCTCCTCAATCATTAAATCCTAATTGATGTGCTTCACTGTTTCTTCAAATGGATAAGAAGGAAAAGTAGATAAAATGCCAAAAAGTATCTTTTTTGTTGTTGTTGTTATTGTTTTCTGAGACAGCATCTCACTATGTAGTTCAGGCTGGACTTGAACTCATTAATGTAGCCCATGCTGGTCTCGAACTCACAATGATCTTCCTGCCTCAGCTTCCTGAGTGATGGGATTATAGCTACACCCAGCAACAAAGCATTTTGAAGTAAAAAGCTTCATGTTAACTATTTTGTATTTAGGTACTCCCCAGCCAGCCTTACCCTAACTGAACAAGCATATTAATGTTTCACTCTTGAATTAATAAATAGCACAGCTGAGAAAGGCTAGAAGGTCAGATGGACCCATTCTTCAAATAGCATATCCAAATACAGAAGTCTACTTGCTGTGTCTTAAAAACCCAATTAAATATCAGGCCAATTTAATGTGCTATTTTAAAGCACCTCTTCAAATAGCTTAGCAGGTATGATGGCTGACTTCCTTCTATGCAATACTGAGACTGGTAAAGACATGCTCTACCAAATAAATAACTTGAGGTATTTTACACATCTACCACCTAGTGATAAGCCAAGTGACAGAACGAAATGAAAGTGTTATACAGAATTTAACAAGAAAAACAGATCACAGACTACCCAAAAATCTATAAGCCTCAAGAAACAAAACTGTTATAAATTACTTGTTTAGTTGATCCTAATAATAATTTTTACCATTGGAAGTTGAGCTTCCTTCCACAAACACATGAACTATATACTTAGATGTTAAAGAGCTTAGCTATACTCCTTCCCAGGCCTATCCAATTTTGCTATCTCTTAAATTAGAATTAAACTAGCAGAATTCTACCATGATCTATGACTCATAAATGTTAATCAGGATAATACCAATTGTGCATTATATTCTTTTAGTCAACACATTTACTAGGTACCAAGTAAGTATCTAAAGCATTCCTGGAAAAACCAATGCAAGGAAATATGGTCCCTTAAAAATCCTGATGTTTTCACTTACGGTGTAATGATAATGCAAATAGCTTTGCCATGCAATTCCACTGATCCTTTGGGAAGATGCTAGATAGTGTAGTCTTCATTGACTTATTTGGGTATTAGGCATCTAAAAATTAGAGGTTAGGCTACATATTTCATCAAACTTGTTATTTCACATGCCTATCTAGTAGCTTTTAATTTCCCCAGAAGTTTCCTCCTAAGGTGAAGAAGCAGACTCAAAGGTAAACAGCAATTACTAGGAAAACAAATGATTAGGAAAGCATACCTTAGAAGTGTGTAAAGGGATCAGTCTTTTTTACTGATGAAGGTTATTTGAAAGGCTAGTATTTCTTCTTGTACACTCTTGGTTTTCTGGGACATTTCCTAAATGTATATATGCTGTCCCATTGCATACATTCATCATGGTGTATGCAGAGATTTTTCTGTTTAGAAATTATAGACAACGTATTTCTTAGCTAACACTTAGCACTGAGCAAAAAAGGGACTATCAGAAGCTAGAAATTTAACAAGGTCAATTATTAAGCAATGTGCTAGAACACTTTCCAGGATTTCTACATCTTTTCTAATCTCCTTTTCAAGTATCTTTTAGATGATTTATTTACTTTTGGTTTTTTGAGACAAGGTCTCAATATGTTGCCCAGGCTGTCCTCAAACTCACAGTGATCCTCCCGCTCAGCCTCCCAAAAGCTGGTATTACAGGCCTGAGCCACTACGGCTGGCTAACTTATTCTTTTAAAGACTGACTGTGCTCTCACCACTTCCTTGTCAGAAAGGAGGCTGTGGCAGTCAGCTTGAACAGGTGCAACACCTTTTTTTAATACTTACCAGTGATCAGTCTGATTCCTATTTTGGATGAAACCAAAGAAACAGCAATAAACATCAACTTCTTGATATAAGAAACAGACCAAATTATCTTTCATCTCAATTAGATAAAAGTTTCCCAAAGAAGGGCAACCCCTTTCCAAGACACTGTCCTTGGTCACACCCACCAGAAAACAACTTATCTCAAGAGAATCAACCTCAGGTCACAGAGTCCAACCCACATCTCCCTTCAGCTACTTCTTCCATTCCCTGGTGCTGAAATCAGTCTTCTGAGACTCAGGAGGCTTTGGTTGCTCCCTGCCCTCCTTTTCTGTCTCATGTTTCTGAAGTTCTCAGTCTCCCCAGATGGGGCCTGAGTTTCTAGGGGGCGGGAATGGGCAGGCTGACTAATCATAGCGTTTATCTCCCTCCCTCCTCCACTCTACCCTTCTGTTACTCAATAGTCACTGGATATAACACACACATGCACACACACTGCTAGAATCCAATTCCAGTTAGAAGGAGCACTCTGTTCAAAATGGAACTCAACACATGTCAATGCTCAACACTTGTCAAAGGGAAGAAGAAATGAGGCAACATCTGGCCCCACACTGTTGAGTGACTAACAGGGTGAGAATCAGCTTGAAAAATTCTCCCAAAGAACCAGTGGCTTTATTCTCATGTTACTCTCCCCTCTCTTCATAGGAGACAAGACTCTTTGCTGGCTTTCTACTATCTCCTGAAGGCTCTAGACAACACAAGTGATCTAGCTTCTGACAGCCAGCTAGAGGTAAAATTAAAAGGTTTTTTTTAAAAATAGCAGTAAGTAGGACAGGGAAGTTTCCTAATCTTTTTTGAAAACCATGATTTAAACAGAATGCAATGCATCTCCAGACTGTGCTTCAGTCTGTTTAGTGCTGGATCTCCCCAGTTGCCTGACCTCTCCATACTTCTCTCTCCCTTAATCCCACTACCAGTATTATTCAAAAAGCATGCCGCTCATCCCTTTTTCTCCTTACCCTGAATTAACATCAGTTTTAGACTTTTAAAATTAAAGCCACAGCTGAGGCAAGAGGATCACTGAGTTCGAGGCCAGCTACATAGTGAGAACCTGTTTTCAAAAACACAAAAACAAAACAAAAGCCAGGTATTGTGGTGCATGCCTGTGATCTTAGCATTCTGGGAAACTGAGGTAGGATCACAAGTTTGAGTCCAGCCTTAGTGATTTGGGGAGAACTTGTCTCAAAACAGGACCGGATATGTGGTTCAATATAAGGCCTTGGGTTCAGCCTCCAGTACCCCTATCCCTCAACCAAAGGAACCAAACAAGTACAGGTGAATGAAGACATCTTGGTTCTCACCACACTCATCTTTCTAGTGATACGCTCATCTCCTTCCACCCTCTCCAACATACTGTTGTATTTGCTGTACTTACGTTCATTTTTCCAACTTTATTACATTGTTTTCAACATAGAAAAAAATCTAAAAGAATAGTATCATGAACATCTCTATAATTTCCACCTACAATGAACCTTCCCATTTTCCATACTAGGTTTCTTTCTCTGCATATACACACAGGTACATATGCATATTTTCAAATGGTTTCCCTACCACAAAAAAAAAAAAGCTGCAAACACAGAAGTTCACCAATAAAATTTTCACAAAACATCTTTTAAAACTAAGGGTATTGGGCTGGGGATTTAGCTCAGCGGCTTAAGCACCTACCTGGCAAGTGGGAGGTCGTGAGTTCAATCCCCAGTACCAAAAAAAGCCAAAAAACCAAAAAACTAAGGACACTTTCCTACAGAACCTTGATGACATTACCACACTTGAGAATAATAACAGTAATTCTACATCATTAAATATTTAGACTGCATGCAAACTCCCCCAGTTTTCTCAAAGGTATTTTTTCATAGTTTTGGACCCAACAGACTCCCCAATCTTCAAACCCAGAAAGGAATCAAGATTCATTAAATGCAGTTAATAGGATTCCTTGAGACTGTTAATCTAGAACAGTCCCTCTGCTCCCCCATACTCCACCTGCTCAGTGACAGTGATTTCTCTTGCCTGCCCTCCCACTGGTGATAAGCTGTATCCCCAGTCTCCGCCACTTTTAATTTGTTGTTCTTTTGAAACAGGGTCTTCCTATGCAGTTCAGGCTGGCCTTGAACTCCCTTTGTAGCCAAGGATGGCCTCGAACTCCGGACAATCCTCCTACCTCAGCCTTCTAAGCACTGAGATTGCAGGTAAACACCACCACACTCGGTCCTTGTAAAATCTTTTTTTTT
>RJWT010007059.1:0-28144 GCA_004365215.1 Cuniculus paca | reverse complement strand
CACACACACACACACACACAGGAGAAGGCCTATGTTGTTGACACTTGATTGTTTTCAAATGCTTGTTAGCCACTAAACTCAGAATAATTTATACCTGAAATGATCCATCATTGAATAGTTTCTTTTGTGGGACTAGCAGGCATTCCTGAAGAATGATTGTATTTCTTCATAGTCCTCCTTTCAGGTCCTGATACATTTTCTTGAGGGCAGTTCACCATTTTAGGCTGGGCCCCCGTTAATTTACCCTAACACATATTTTGACTTCTCAGTGGCAGTTCATGCCTGAGAAAAGGGAGTGCTCTGACTGTGGTGAATGCAGGTTGGCTTCTCCGTATTTCCTGTGCTTAACCAAGCAGTCTCTACCCCAGAGCAGTAGGAATTTATTGGAACTCTTGGCAGGGTGAATCTTGTAGTCCCCATGTTTATTACTTAGATTTCTCAATTTGGCCTTTTGGTAAGTGGAAACATGCCAAATCTTTATACACTGGCATATGTTTACAGAGCAAATGTAATGTAACCTTCTATTTTTATCCATTTCTTAGTAATGTCCTTTTTTTCCCCCTAGTAATTCTTCTTACAAGCCATTAAGCCAGTCCCCTTTCTTCACATCCCTGAGCCTCTCCTCTTTTATTACTGTTGCTGTTTTAAAGACTCGGTGACATTGTGTATATGCTCCACAAATGCATGTTAAGTGTGTCTGTGTTTTCATACTGCTTGTGTGGCCCGAACTCCTCTAGGGAGACTTCTGGACAAAGTGATTTAATTTCTCCTGACTGCTGGTGACCTTGGAAATTTTAGACACAGATGATTTTGATTGACACTTGTGTGGAAAAGAAAAAAAGACCCACCTTCAGCTTCCGTTCTCTTGGGAAGGGGTGGGAGGTGGTACCTCTGAGGAGTAACGGGTGTGTAGGATTTTAAGGCGTGGTTTCTGCTAGTGCCTCTGGGCCTTCTGGTGTTCCCCCTTAGGGACAAGCAGTGAGGTACTAAGAGTAAGCATTAGTATAGATTATACCAATGGCATAATGCTAAGAAAATGGTCAGAGTATTAGCACAAACACAAATTATACTCTTATGAATCAACAAGTTTAATGAAAATGCTGGCAGCTGTGAGATTATTTTCAAATACTGATCTATGTTTTTTCTGAATTTAAGGTCTTCCTCAGATTGATTTGAAATATTTCCAGTTGTCAGAACTGTTTTCCTGTGTTGTGTTTTGTTTTGTTTTGTTTTAATGTGCCTGTTGTTAGTCTCCATGCATAAACTGCATAGCATATTTTCAGGTCATTTTGATGTTTATATTTGTTGTCAGGTAGTTATCATTGTTTCTAGAAATTTTTGCCTATCTCAAATGACCCCTTACATAAAATGTTTTAATATATATTTTTGGATCTAGCACTTGTGTGTGGTTCTAATGAAATATTTACCAAACTGAAAGTTTGTCAGGGAACAGTGATGTCCACTTAAGTGAATGCCTAATGTCAGGTAGGGGACTGTTAACATCTCTAGCCCTGAATTACAGATAAAAGCATCTGCCCATTGGGGTGGGGGTGGGGTTGTGGTAGGAAACTTTTTGTTAGGAATCCATCAAATAATAAAGGTTTGTAAGCAGTCCATTGATGAAAATGAAATGTGCTTAAAATAGTTCTGACTGTGTGGGGGAGGTGGGAAGGGTGATTGTAGATGGAAAGAGCAGCATAACGTGTATGAACAGCCAGCCTCAGCACTAATTACAGTGCTTTGGAAGGGGGTGTTCCTGGGCACATCTAGGCTGGCTTGGAGAGGTAGCACTGGAGCGTTGGTTTCTGTCCCTGTTCTGCTCATTGCAGTGTAGATGAGACAACAAAATTATAATTTTTTATGAATGTGTCTTAAAGGTTGTTTTAAGGGAAATCAGAGCTCAAACATGTCTGAGTGGAATAAATAAATTTTGACTTTTATCATTGTAAATTTTGTGAAAATAATTGGTATCCACCAATTGATGATTTTTAAAAATAATATCCACAATCAACACCAGCTATAACTATTAATTAGAAAAGCAAATAGTTCTTTGACATGAATTCTGGCCACAATCCAGTTGCCATCTATTCATTAGAGTAAATTTCAAGCACTAAGTTAAAGAATCTGGGACTGGTGAAAGGCATTGAAAAGTACTTTCATCAAAATACTGAACTGAATATATTTTACAGTATTAATTATATACTTCTTTTTCTGTGTATACAAATTTATACTCACACCTGAAGTTGGTTTTTTTAGAATTGAAAAAGGGTGTGACATAGCTTTCTTCTCTAGTCAGGTTCAGGTAATAAATTTCAAAAAGAAAATCAATAAACATTTTAGTTTTTCATACCACATTTTTTTATATTTGGTTTAACAGTGTTCATAAGGATTCAAAAAGTGTAAGATAATAACGGTTTGCAGGGAAAAACAAAGTGAGAAAGAACCCAGAAATAGTACCATCATCTGTGATACAGGCTAAGACTTGTGCCTTAACAGATAGTCCAAGATTGCACAGTCCCACAAGCCAGACTGGTCATGTGTGGCTTGGAGCACATGAGTGTAGTTGCTTCATATGGAAACGTGCTGTTCTGATAACATACACACCAGATATTAAAATCTAAACATCATGTCAAAATTGGTTTTGTATTGATATGGTGATCATTTTTAAATTTTGAGTGAAATTAGAATAGTATTAAAGTTATTTGTACCTATTTTTAATTTCTCAATGTTCTACTAGGAAGATTAAAATGTACACATGTGACTGTCATTTGCTTGTGACTTTTTACATTTTTGGCACACAGTGCTTGTCTAGAAAGAGGTAAGTCTGACATGGTCTTGTGAGAATTGTGTCATACATGGGTAGGTCACTTCACTGGGAGATAAGCTGAGAGCATGCCCAGAGAGGACCAAGAGGCTTGTCTATAGTAATTGTTTTGACGTTCTTCCTATATCTAAATAAATGGTGATTGATGTGTGTGTGAAAATTTTTAAAAATATCTGTCACTTATATTTTTAGAATAACTTATAAGGTACTTTTAGCAGGGAAAAAAGACCAAGAATATATAATTTGAATACTGGAGGGGTGTTGTGTAGCGAAGGACCAAAGCAAGTGGAAACCTGGCCCCTCTTTGATGTTCATTGTCGTCCTCATTTCATAAAGCTAGAAGTATCCTGCCTCAGATATCTCTGGTTAACCTGCTAAGTGAGATGGTTCACAACACTCAGCCTCAATTATCTTTGATAAGTAAAATATCCAATAACTGGTACCTGCAAAATTAATCTATAAAACATTAAATAAATAGTAAATAGTGTATCATTCTTTAAAATAAGCCCTACTTATCTCTAAGTTGAGATGAATATGTATGAGGCACACAGTCTTGTTTGCTGTGACTCCTTAAGGAGAAAAATATATTTAATTGAGTGTCTGCCTAATGATGTATATATGTATGTATGTGTACCTGCATTTATTTGTTTATCTCATGCACTCCTATTTAGCGTTTACTCTGTACCAGGCACTGTTGTAAGAAAATCAGTATATGCTTATTCAAAAATAAATGGCACTTTCAGAGAGCTCACTGTGAGTCATGCCCAGTTCTAAATGCTTTGTGTATATTAATGCTTTTCTTGCTAGCACAGTGAAAGGGGCATAGTTGTCCATGTTAAACAGAAGCACAGAGATGCTAAGTAACTTTTCCAAGTTCACACAGCCACTCTGTAGGATTGCCGGGAGGAATGCAGCAGAGTCCATACTGTTATGTGGGCTGTGTTAGCTGTTGTTTTACTTTTGTTTCTAAGCAGCACCACCAGTCAGATTTAGGACCAGATGGCATCATCTTCTTCGTATCAGGGCCGCATAGAGGCCTTCCATAACTACTTGAAAATTGTGTCCTGAGAGTGGAATCATAAAAGAGCATATTTCTGGAGACAGAGTATTTATTATGGCTCTTTGTGAATTTATGATTGGCTGTGCTGAATAATGGGTGGGATTATGTGGTAATTACGCAAAACAGCTTCACATACAGCTCTGTTCATATTAAAACTATACTCATGCTGTGACCTCGAAATCTTGTGGATATGCAGTTGTTTTCTCTCTACCTCATCTTTATGCCTAGGTTGTTCACATTTCAGCATTTCATTATCACCAGCAAGTAGCATCAAGGTCTGTGAAGTTGTTTGATACTTTTCTAGTCACTACTTGCATGAAGAATATTTAGAAATGCTCAGAATTTAAGTGAGGTCCAAAACAATTTTGTTGTACTAGACTGGCTTTAACAAAAGACTAGTATAAATTTCATCTTAAGTTAGCATTTTAGTTCCCCTACAGGGTCCTGAAATGACTTTCAAGGAAAATTCTACAATCTAATTAAGCCAAGGATGAATCAGATTGCTGCATTGTCTTTGAGAAACAAATTTTATGGGAAATTATGTGTATTTTGCTTGCTTAATCGTTCATGGTAGTTGCTTTTTATTAAGTATTAGAGGTTTTTACCACAATTTCAAAATATTTTTTCTCTCCTAGCACTTCCCACCACACCCACAGTTGAAATAACTGTTTTTGTTAAAACAACAGAATTGTGTAGAGCTTGACAAAGTGGACCTTTAAATACCTGACCTTCTCATTTCAAAAGTGTTCTTCAGAATTTTATGTCTGAAAGAATTCCTGATTACATATATTCATTTATACAATATTTACTTCATATCCATCTATTACTTTGAAAGCACTATGCTGGATCTTTCATTGAGTAAAAGACTTGGCCTTCCCTCACATAGTGCCTACAACCTCTGTTCCGCTTAATTTTAGTCACTGTGAAGTAGGAATTAGAGAAGTTTGAAAAATACAATATAGTGCACCATATCTCTTGCAGAATTCTAGAGTTAAATGATTGTACCTGTCAATGCCAAGTGTCGTCCTCAGAATACAGACTAGTGCTGTCATTTTCCAAGTGAGGAGAACTTGAGACTGGACAATGTTACAAACTCACTTGTAAGAGAGTGACAGAGCCAAGGGCCTAGGGCTTGTTTTGGTCATTGCTATAATCAGGAATTAGGCTCTGGGCCAGTTGTAGCTTTTTGTGTTTTGTGTATAAATATAAAATACTTGTATATGAGACACTTCTAGTATTTCGTTGCTTAAAAAGAGAAGCCCTTGCCTGTGTTAATCAGTTTCTTTAACTTATACCATTCCATGTATACATACCCACAGACTGAAATTTCAGGTCATCATTTATTCAGACAGACATTACTGAGATTTCCAGTCATTTTAATTTATACTGTTTAAACTGTAGCTCTTTTTGAAGTGATTGACAGGTCAGTGATGAATATCTAGAGATGAAAACTTCCAAGGTAGAGGAATAGATCTCAGAATCCACAGGAGAGGAGCATAAATGCTAATTACACATTGCCTTTAATTCCTGGTTTGTCAAAGTTGCCTGCAGGTGTGTAGCTTGGCAGTCGGCTATTCTGGGGGCCTCATTTGTATTTGAGATTTTCTTTAATAATGTTGCTGCCTCAAAGAGCTCTTTAATCTCTGATTTGCTGCAATTCTCTGTCACTCCTGTTTTAGGATATAAGTAATCATCAGATGGATATAGTTGTTAATTTTGCTTATTGAAGATTAAAAGGGTTGTGTTTTGTGGTCTTCCCATATATTCACTGAAAGGCAGTTTTGGGCTAGCATCTGGGATTGTTCTTCTGGCTTGGAAGATGCGCAGGTGTTCATTATTGTTTGTTATCATTACTCCATCAAATCCATCACCCATTGTAACACTACCACCCAAGTGATCTTTTGTCGTGAACTGGCTCCCTCTCTGGGTAGAGAACAAGAGTTTGTGTGTCATCTTTTGCTGTGCTGAATAGCTGCTGTTCACCTGTCTGTATTCTGAGGACGACACTTGGCATTGACAGGTACAAGGTAACCTTGAGATTCACTCAGTTTATTTTTAAACAGGGATGAATTTTATGAAAATACAAAGACAGGCGGATTTTCCTCATCTCCACATACTTATTAAATTTCTACCAAATGCCTCAGGTTGGACCTATACGAAGTGGCTATGTACTATTTAAACTTGACCCTAGGATGCTTTATAGACCATGGTTTGGCCAACCTTGAGGCTTAGTTTACACTTGGGATTTGCTGTGTGATTTTTTGCCATGACTGTAGATACTGTGGCTTTTTTGGCCTCTCCCTGCTTCTGTGAGTTAGGAGGGTCTTTCATGAGGAAAGTTGCAGGTGTATCAACTTGGACAGCATCCAGGGTAATACGTCCCCTCAGGCATCTGAGACGAATGACTCCATTTGCAGCCCTCCATTCCTCACCCTGTCTTTAGGCTGTATTAACTTTGGCCAGCTGCGTGCAGGGAAGCTATTAAAACCGCTTTGTTGGAGGTACGTTGATCAATACGTCTCTGATTATAGCTTTCACACTTGGTCGTCTCCTTAACACTCTAACTAGTGTTAGAGAAGTTGGTATGATTTAGTGGTAATTTCAGTGTAGACATCTGATTTTTGGGTGTCATCCTTATATTTTCTTACTTTGTTTTTGTTTCATCACAGCTTCTCCTAAGAGAGATTTACTTCAACTTCAGCCCTTACTTGCTCTGGTCTTTGATGTGGCTCCTTTTGGTTGCTTCTAAAATACAATTCAATGGGATGAGTGACCAACAGTTAGAAATCTAAGGCAGCTGTCCTTTTGCAAATTTTCATGTTCATTTTTAAAATGAGTTTGTGAAGAGCAGTGTGAAAGGATTTTAATGGTGCTAACCTGCAGTGTAGCTGAACTTGATGCTCATGCAATCTGCTGTCTTTAGGCTGATTGGTGAGAAGTGAAGCTGTGTTTAGAAAGGGATTATAGCCCGTAAGGATGGCTCAGACTGTTTGATCCAAAGCAGGGATCTTAAATGATTTCATAAAGAAATCGATTATCTTAAATGATTTCATAAAGAAAAAGAGTTGCTTATTTAGTGTGTACTAGGATTAAGAACTTTTCCCATTTTATACTTACCACTTTCTATATGTATACATAGCCTTGTTAATTCAGAATTATCCTCTCCTCCCTCTATTAAAACACAAAACAAAACAAAAAATGTCTTGACTCCAAATGTGTTTCTGTTGGACCTAATTACTTGTATTATTTTGATGTACTGTGAAAAAAATTTCCAGCGTGTTTGTGATGTGAAGTTACTTTTTTTTTTTTTTTTTTGGCAGTACCAGGGATCAAACTCACAACCTCGTGCTTGCGCTTGCCAGGCAGGTGCTTAGGCCACTGAGCTAAATCCTTGGCCCTCGTCTTTTTGAGACAGGGTCTCACTATGCCATTCAGGCTTGCCTTGAGCTTACTTTTTAGCCCAGGCTGGTCTCAAACTCACAACAATCCTCCTGCCTCAACCTCCTGAGTGCTGGGATTACAGGCATCCGCCACCAGGCCTGGCTGTGATGTGAAGTTTTTAACATGGTCTATAAGAAGGTATGGCAGACTAAAATTACATGTTTTTTGAGGAGGGGCAGGTCTTATATTAAACAAAGATCTTCAAACTATTCTGATGCAAAAGAGGTTTAAGAAGTGCTTTACCTTAACATCTGATTGGCGCTCAGGAATGATGCAGACCGTTTCTCTGTCAGAATTCCATGGGCATTGTGTTCAACAATTTGTTTTTCTCTTTCAGTTATCAGTTTTTTTCCTGCTTTTAAAAATATACTTTTTGAAAAAACAGTCTTAGGTTCACAGCAAAACTGAGTTTTTTTCTCCATGAATGTACAGTGTCCCACACTAGAGTAGTGTACTTAACTAAAATTGATGAATTTACATTGCACATAATTATTGTTCTGAGTCTACACGGCCATACTACAAAAAAGGTACAAAAGGTATTGTACCTTCTGTAGCTTTTGATAAACATAGAAAAGAATGTATCTGCCACTGTAGTATTATACAGAATAGTTTGATTGCTCTAAACATAACCCTGTGCTCTGACCATTCATCCCTCACTCTGCCTTTCCCCGTGCCTGGCAACCACTCATCTTACTGCCTTCCTAGTTTTGCCAGAATGTCATACAGTGGAATCATATAGTGTGAAACCTTTTCAGCTTGGCTTCCTTCACTTAGTCATGTGCACCTGAGGTTCCTCTATGTCAACTGATGTCTTAGTAGCTCATTTCTTTTTACCACTGAGAATCACATCCCATTGTCTGATTATAGCACAGTTTATACAGTCATCTATTAGAAGGATATCTTGGTCATACCTAAATTTTGACAGCTATGAATAAAACTGCTGTTAACATCTATGAACAGGTTTTTATGTGGATGAGTCGTAAGTTCCTTCAGGTAAATTCCAAGGATCAAATAGTAAGGGTATATTTAATTCTGTAAGAAACCACCAAACTATTTTCCAGGTTGGGTGAACATTTGCATTCCTACTAGCAGCGAATGAGAGTCTCTTGCCCTAATCTCTACCTTTGATGAACTAGTCAAGTCTTTTGCATTTTAAATCAGATTGTTTCCTTATTGTTGAATTTAAGAATTGTTCATATATTTTGGATAACTATGCCTTATCAGATAGATCTTTTGCAAATATTTTCTACCAGTCTGTTGCTCAGCTTTTTATTGTATAAGATCTTAGACCCAGGAAGTCAAACCAAGTTGATCTTTCACAATTATACAAACACATGTGGTTGCTTGTGAGCTGTATGCAAATCTGTCCTAACTCCCTCTATTTTTTATTTTCAGGTCAATGTGACAGTGGACTACATTAGACCAGCCAGCCCTGCCACAGAGACAGTGCCTGCCTTTTCAGAGCGTACCTGTGCCACTGTCACCATTGGAGGAATGTGAGTGTTCTGGCTGGCAGAAACCCAGCTTCCGTCTCAAGTAGCTAAAGTTTCCTGCTCAGTCAGGTCTCTCCTTCCCTTTGCTCTGCTTTGCTTTCTCTTCCACTTAACCCAGTAGTTTATAATTATGTGCCTGTGCAGCACTTTATATTTGCAAAGCACTTTATAATCACTCATTAGCTAATCATATACTTTCATCATTGTTGTAATTTAAGATTTATTGGGCTCTGTGTGCTTGGCATTATGAAGTACACATTATTACTATTAATAATGCTGTTTATTAAGTATCAAGCTGGCCCTAGCTACTGTCCAAAATTAGTTTACAAAGATTCTCTGTATGTTGGTTTAGGAAGCTGAGTTGTAGCACCATTCACCTAAAAAGATAAAAAATAAAAGAATAAAAGAGGAAGAAGAGGAGAGGCTAATTGGACGTTTTCTTTTTATAGCGATTTGTAATCCTTTGTCCTGGCTGTATCTTGGTTATATTCCAAGGTCTCTTGATAGCTGGGTTGATGAACAGAATCTTTCAATGGAGGTGTCTGACAGGGGAAGGAGGAAACCTGCTGGGCCGCGCTTCCACAATAAATATTAAAACAATCAGTCAGTCCCCAGTAGCAATTCTTACTTAGCATAAAATATACCAGCATGGTAATTGTTTCCTTCTCTATTTAACAGTCTTAAGTGCTGTTTGTTACCAAACTGCTGTTTTTCTTTTCTTTTAAGGGGGCATGGTGGAGGGGATAAAAAGAATAGGTTTTTTATCAAAACAGAGATTGTCTTATTGAAAGTATAATGAAGGCTGCCAGAAGAAATACAGTAAATAAGCTGCAGCAGTGCCTCAGCAAGGATGAGAATCTTGTAGCTATTTAGCTTCTAGAAACTCTTCTATCAATCAGGAGCCTCTTTCCTCTCATTCTTGAATTCATGTTTGGAAATGGCTATGTATAGCCAGTTCCCTCTCCTGTATTTGTTAATGTTGATAATGTTCACACAATTGGAGATTTCATTGTTGCCAGGAGGAGCTTAATATAGACATTTGATGTCATTACCTTCACACCACCACAGACGGCAGATTTTGCGGGAAGCTGGTTTCTGATAAATCAGATAACATTTTTGAAATGTGAAAAACTAGGCCATGCTTTGGTCATTATTCTAGCTGTGTGACTTACAGTAATGATTTATTACCAATTTATCACCACTTCTTAGTAGCTAGGCTCATATTTCCCTCCTGAAGAGAGCTGAGATGTTAGTATTCCCCTACAGTAAAATTTTTAATATAGCAAGGAGTCATTGCCATAGATTACTGCTCCTGCTATCTAATTACTGGGGGAAACAGTTCATGTCTATAAAAATGTACATCTTCATGTTTGGTAGATGTCCACCAATGTTTATTTAACACTCCATTAGAGATTGTGTTATCTCATTTAGTTACCACCTAAGTATATTTTTAAAATAAGCTTTCACTGCATAATATCAGACCTTTATGGAATATTTTTTAGAGATTCTTAAAATTTTAGAACAATTTGAGTGAGACAGTTGATTTGAATTTCCAGTGGAGAATGTTGTGACTATGCCCTGTGGCATAAAACCTTGAAGTTAAAGTGCATTTATTTGGCTTTGACTGAGATTACTTCTTTAGCTCATGCAGGTATCTCTTTGCTATGCTGATTTCATTTCCTTTGGATGTATACCCAGAAATAGGATTGCTGGATCACACAGGTCAGTTTTTAGTTTTTTGAGGGGCCTCCATGGTGTTGTCCACAGTGGATGTACTAGTTTACATTCATACCAGCAGTGTATGAGATACCTTTTTTTTCCGTTTCATCACTAGCATATGTTACTTTTTGCTTTTTTGAAAGTGGACATTCTGACTGGGATGAGATGATAGCATACTGGGTTTCTGATTTGCATTTCCCTCATGGCTAGTACTGGTGAACATTTTCCAATGTAATTGGCCATTTGTGCGTCTTCCTTTTTTTCTTCTCCCCCATGATACTAGGGATTGAACCTAGGGCTTTCACACTGAGCTACATCCCCAAACTCACTCTACTTTTACTTTCTTTTAAATTTTCAGACAGGAGCTTGCTAAGGTGCCCAGGCTGGGCTTGAACTTTCAATCCCCTGTGTTAGGCTCCCAGAGGGCTAAGTTGACAGAGGTGTGTGCCATCACACACAGCTGTCATGTCTTCTCTTTAAGAAATGTCTATTCAGACCCTTTTCCCCCATCTTTAAATTGGATTACTTGGTTTTTGTGGTTGAGTTTTTCTAGCTTTTGTATATTCTGGTTAGTGGAATTTACTGATGTTATTAAAAGCACTCTGCTTAGACTACTATCTTACTGGAAATAGGGAATTTTGTCTCCTTTAATCCATATCGTAGCCTTAGTATCCAGCAGATGGTAGGCAATAAGGAATTTGTTGAAGATTTTGTTAACTGGCTTGCCAAAGGTGCCTTTATGAGGCATAACAGGGCTTATTTAAATGTTTGCTACCTGGGATGGCTTGTTAAAAGTCTAAATAGTATTGTGTCTGATCTAATGGTCAGCTATTTTAAAATACCAGCTAGAAAAGAAGACTTTTAAAGCTATTATCTCAAATGTTTTATTTTCATTTAAACATGAAAATGCATGTATGTAGTTTCAAATCTCTGAGATATGGGCAGCATGATTCACCTATTTGGTATCCCAGTGAACTACATAGCTTCCTGTTTGGAATGAGAACTCAAAAAGCACTAATTATAGAACCTTTTATTTTTGAGATTTACATCCCCCTCATCTGTTACAGTTGTCCCACTTTTATTTTGCAGCCATTTTAACACCATTCTTCTTTTAAACCTTTCTTAAATGTACAAGTGTTTCTGTCAACACATGTTCTTCGTGTACTCATACTTCAATGATTTGTACAACATTTAATACAGTATGTGATTGAAATAGCGGACACCAACCGAATAAGCTACATCTGGGGACAAAGCAAATGGCTCAGCAGGGTAGGGTAAAGAGTACAGGTGTGTTGGTGTGGCCCACAGTCACTCACTGGGATTGACCTTGTGTGGGTGAGTGAAGGGAAAAGTTAGTTAAGAGAGCTTCTGTGAGATGCATCGCCCCTCTTAGCATAAGCTTTGTATTTATGCTTGCAGAGAAGGTGTGGAATTCAGTGGAGATCCAGTCTAAAATGATGTCTGCCATCTGCAGGTTTACCCACATTTAGGCCTGCCTTCCAGCTGGTAGCTTTCCAGTTGTTTAGGACACCAAGAGACTTCTGACAGGAGGACTGCCTCTGAAGTTGATGGTCCTAGAGGAATGAGAAGAGACAGATGACATATGTCTTTCATAGGGGTATTTTGAAACAGATTTTAGGTGTGTTTCACATGCAAAGTATGTGAATTGTCTGTATCCTTAGTAGGTGTCTAGGTTACTTTTTTCTCACTGCTGGAACAAAACACCTGACACCCAAAGTGAAGCAAGGAAAGGATTATTTAGCTTACAGTTTCTGGAGATTTCAGTCCATCATCAGCTGGCTCCAAGGCAGGGAGGCGTGGCACTGGGGCAACACTTAAAGGCAGCAGCCAGAGCAAAAGGAAAACAAGCCTCTTCTCTTCCCTTAGATTGTACGCAGGCCAAACGCTCCCCCTCCCCTTTCAGGGTGGGTGTAGCACTCATAAAATCTCCTTGCCCTCCTTTGCATAGGATGAGGATATTTACAAAGTAAGAACCCTGGCTCCCTGCTGAGTCTCTTAGTTAAACTTCTAAACTTCTCAAGTTGACACAATGTATCAACCATAGCCTGGTAGGACTCTGTGGAATCCTTTTTTTCCTCTTGCTATGTGCCTGGTGGGTGAGTCTCAGGACCCTGTGAGGCCTTGGTGTGACAGAGGCTTCAGCTCCCATCTTGTACCCTCTGGGGAATCAATGGAAACAAGGTTCATCGTTCCTCTAATATATTAAAATTTTTTCTTGATTAACTTCACTGTGGAGTTGGCAAGAGTTGTTATCTGCTAATCAAAACAGTTTAAATAAAAAATAAAAAGCTGAAACCTTGAGTCGTTTCTCATTCTCTGGCTCCGGGGTTGGGAATTAGCTGATCCTTTTTAGGCCTGGTTTGTGACATGAAGCTGTCAAGATGGCGCTTCCTGTTAATTACTTTTTATTGTATTTAAGACACTTAAATAACTCTTCTTGTGATTTAGTCTTCTATGTAATTAGCTGCAGTGATTAAAATCTCATTCTTTCATTCTTGCCAGAGCCTTCTTGAAGAGTGAGATTTTTCTGGGGTGACCTTTCCCTGGGCTGGACTTTACAATTACTTCAAACTGCAATTTGGCAAACCCACATAATCTATTAACTCATTGCTCATGTCTTTTCTGTATATCACATTTTCAAAGAAAGGTGTTAGAAGAAAATTTGTTTACACTTAGAAAAAGACACCTACAAAGTATAAGTAGAGTCAAGCTTACCCTCTTACCATCCCCACCCACATCCCTGCAAAACTCTCACATACTCAGAAGACGTAGTACCACAAAACCATTTCCCCATTCTCTCTCATTAGGCGAAGTGTTTCACAGTGGTAGGAAAAAATAGACATGGCTCATTTGGAGCAAGTTAAAGAAAGGCACAGAGATGGAACTACAGAAGCGTAATAACTGGAAAAAACGCATGTCTATTTTCTGTACAAGATCACTCTTCTTTTTTTAATCAGGAATTGAACTCAGGACCTTGCACTTGCCTGGCAGGCACTGAACTACTCAGCTTTATCCCTGGCACGATCACATGTGTTTTAGAGAGGTGATATTTTTTGTAACAGTTTCAATCTCTGAGTTTATGAGGTTCACTCATGCTTGCCTGTATTGCTCTTCTTTGTTGGACTATGTGGAGCCACCACCACTAGATACTTGAATATGAGGCCTTCGTTTGTGGGGCCTGGGATGTCTGAGATGACCCCTTTGCTCTAGTGTTTGTTGTTCAGCAGATTCAGCACTATCTTTATAAACCTCTTTGGATTCTTCACAGATACAGGTTGACTTTATTATGTTAGCTCTATTTATATGAAACAGATTTCTGAACTTGCAAGGAAAAAGACTTCGTTTTTATTCTTTCTTTGTTTCAGATTTTCCAGAGAACTTCTTTCTCCCCAGCTATTTCAGTAGTAATTGAAGCACTTGGTTAGATCTTGTCCTTACTCTGCTTTAAAAACAAAAAAAGAAAGCAAGAAAATTCTCTTACTAATCCCACTTTAGTTTTTCCTCCCAGTCACAATAGGAATAAGTGTCATACATCCCCAGCTTTTTGACTCGAGTTCCATAGCTTTGAAACTTTCTCTGTCAGCCAAATTGCATATTATCGCAGAGTTTTCAAATCTTACAACATACTCCTAATATTTCACTTTTAGGCTATGCCTAGGCTGAATCTGACCTGAGAAGTTCTCTGTGTCAGTCTCCCAAGGATGACTACAGAGAACCAGGGAGAGCAAGGCCCTTCTCCAACCCAGGGAGCTTGGCTTAATGGAGGAGCATCCAGAAATGTCGAGGGGACATCAGGAAATGTTGAGAGGTCCTGTTTGAAAGAGTAAAATAGTGACTAGTTTGACTCCTTTGGTCTTCAGAGTAGCTCAGTGAGGGACTAAACCCAAAAATGGGACAAGTTGATGCTGCTACTGCTACAGCTGTCTCCTAAAAACTATTAGATTTTTTAAAAAGGAAGAGAAATACAAAAGGCAACAAATAAAAAAATCATGTTTGTGTTTTGTTTTGTTTTGTTTTTCCATTCAACAGATACTTAATTGAACCTCTTCAGTGCCATGCCTCGGAAATGTAACAGTGAACAAAGCAAAAACTGGTTGCATATGTTAGGGGCCTCTCACCTGCAGTTTATTCTCAGGATTCCTTAACAGTGGGGCTGGAATCCTCAGATGTCCTTATGGCCATTCACTCGCTTGCTTGGCCATTCTCGGAACCATGCTTATGAAGATTTTTGCTTTAAGAAATGTGACTTTTTTTAATCAGGGCATATGAAAAGGACTCACTTAAGATTTTGCCAGGGACAGAGATTTTACCATTGAGAAATAGGTTAAAATATAAATAAAAACTAATCCGTCTCACAACTTTATTTTTAGATGGGTCAGTAACTTAACTGTCGAGACAAAATTGAAACGCTCCAAAGACAACTTACTAAAGCCTGTCTGTTCTTTTCCTCCACGCAAGCATAGTTCTTGGGTCATTCTACGTGGGAAGAGCTCTGGAATCCCAGCAAGCACTGCTCTTAGGCACTTTCTGGGTAGCTTCCTTTCTTCACGGCTTCCCTTGGAGCAGGCTTTGATGCTAACTTCCTGACAGTTTCTGATTTTCACTTCTTTGGGTGTTATCCTTATAAATTAACAATACTATTTTTAAAAATTTTTTAACTTTACATAATATCTGGTTATTTCCTGAAAGATAAATATTTTTGCAAGTTTGCATTATGATGTCCACTCAGAAATCCCCAGTTTTGTAACATTAATTTAGTTTTACCAACAGTGAACTTTTGAACATTCAGTTGATCTGATTTAACTTTGCATGCTCCCTATTCTGAAGGATAAAGAAGCTAAAACAATTAAACTTTTTCTAATTCTTTTCTTTTAAAGGCTTAATTTTTCTATTATGAAGATTTATAGCATTTATTGCATTTCTCTTTTGTCACTGTAATTGTCTTCTTAGCTTTGTCCATAAATTTATCCTAAAAATTTAATTCTGCCCCCCATAGCAATTATAATAACTAGTTGTGTTAGATATTATAATACAATTGTTAGCCCAAGAAATATGATAGTGATTAAACCTATAGAAAAACAAATCTTACATCACTAAATCCTCCAAGAAGTATTAATTTTCTCTCTTTTCCTTTCTGTACCTCTTCATATACAGCTGCTACTTATTTCAAATCATCCTTTTTTGTGGTATTTCCTTTTATTTTACTAAAGAGTCTTGATTTTTCCGGTGTAAGTGGTAAACTTTCTGAATTTCTACATGTCTGAAAATGTCTTAATTTTGGCTACATTCTTGTCTCATTATAAAATTCTAGCTTCAAAATTATGTTTTTCCTTTAGTTCTTTGCAGTCATTGTCTTCTATTGTTTCATCAATGCTTATAAGAAATTCAATTTGCATTTGTACAAATGTAGGAAACACACACACACACACCCCGTTTTTCATAGCTTTTACAATTTTCTTTTTAACTCTGGTTTTCTGAAATTTTACTGATTTGTTTCTAGGTATGTTTTGTTTTTTCTGCTGCATACTGAGTGGGCCTTTTCATACTTCTCAGGATTTTTTCCCTGCTATTTTTTGTATTTCTTTCTCTTTTGTTTATGTCCTTTGCTCCTAGAAACTCTACTGGTGTTCTATCTTTTGCTTTAGCTCTTTGTAATCTTTCTGTAAAAATTTTAAAACCTCCTTTGAGGGCTGGGGATCTAGCTCAGCGGCCTAAGCGCCTGCCTGGCAAGCGCAAGGTCGTGAGCTCAATCCTCAGTGCCACAAAAAAAAAAAACCTCCTTTGCATGTTTGTTGTATAGTCAAAGAGCTGTCATCTGCTTAATCTTCCAGATTACTTGCTTGGCCAGCCAGTCATGCATATTGTCTTATTTTTGTTCATTCCTACCTCTTGCTTATTATTCATTTACTCACTCATTATCTGACTTGTTGCTTATTTGTTGTTTTGTTTCCAGTGATAGAGACTAAACCCAACCAGGTTGCTTAATAATTGGAGTAAACTGCTGTGTTAGTAAGCTTTCCACAGTTGTGCCAAAGGGAAAATACCCACTTAAAGGAAAGGCTTGTTTTGGCTCATGGTTTCTGAGAATTTAGTCTATTTTTAGCTGAGCATTGCTTAGGCCTGTGGCAAAGCAGAAACATGGTGGGACTACCTGGTGAAGGAAGGCTGCTCACCTCATGATGCCCACTTAGTAGAGACAAAGAGCCAGAAAAGAAGGGGCCAAGGTATAGCCCCCAACGCTATGCTCATCTAACTTACTTCCTTTACCTAGTTCCTTCCTGGGGAAGTATCCATTACCTCCTTGTAATGACATCAAATTGTGTCCATAAATTTACTGATGAAATTAACTCTTTTATGTATCCACTCGTCTTCTGAAGAAGCTCCATCTTGAACTTTGCTGCACTGGGGACCAAGTCTTCAAGACATGAGCCTTTGAGGGACATTTCATATCCAAATGATAACAGATTATGTTGCTCTGCAGTGACAGAAAGCTGCTTCCTCACACATCTCTATCCTGAGAGGAGGAAGTAGTCAGGTTCTGCTAAAGCAAACTGCCTTGCAGGCTGCCTGAACACCTGGGCCTGGAGTAAGCAACTCAGACACACTAAGACTGTCCAGTAAAGAGAGAGGACCCCTGTAGAGAACTTTTAGCATATTTCACACAGTGTGGTGCGAGAGAGGCCAGGTAAGCTGTCACGTGCACTGCAAAAGCTGTATCAGTCACTCTGCCTCTTCTTTTTGTTCAGCATCCATCTAAGGTTCTTCCAAAGTGACATCACCTGCTGTCTGCCGTACCATACCACTTGTTTCTTTGAAATCAATTGTCTGCTGTGACATTGATAATTTGGGGGGATGCCATTGATATACAGTTGAAAGTCATGTTGATAAAAAAGTGATACTCTCAGGAAACAATAAGGGATAAGCTTTTTCTCACATTTAAAGGGAGAGCTTAGCTAGATAGAAAATCTTAGAAAAGAAAAGTATGGAACCCTGAAGTTGAGAAATCTACAGTGGTAACTTCCTTTCATGTAATTTGTAACAACTTTAGTAGCTTCAAGAATATTTGCACTTTGCTGTGTGTTGTGGGTAACCTGTGTGGCAAGCTCCAAAACAGTTGATTCATGAAGAAGGCTAAACCCTGGATCAGATTTTGTTTTGATTGAAAAGGTCTTTAGTAGAAGCAGCAACCTCAAGCACCTCATCTAGGAGGATTAGGGAGCTGTTCTGCCAGTAGACATTTGCTCATGTGGGTATTTTTTCAGGTCAGTTTTTCAAGTCCCAGGACTACAAAATTCCACCAGGTTTTAGTGGTCTAACCATAACCCTGTTTCTCTCACAAGCCCTGTTTAGGGTTGTTTTGTTTTGTTTTGCTTTTTGGCAAACACATCATGTTTTGGGGGCTACACATGCAGGTATGAAATAGCAGGCATGCTGTACTTGCTCTGAGGAGTATTTCTTAAGGTTTTGCCAGGGTGTGTAGGTGTAAAAGGGAAGGAGGAGAGGCTGGCCGGCCAGCCTAGCTCTAGTGACTGTGGTTCATAATTAATTGTTTCACAATGTCCGTAATGCCTATGCAACATGGTTTGTATTTGGAGTAAGTATTCTTGGTTTTTAGTGCTTGTACACCCATTTCTCCACTAATCTGATCCTGTCCTTCTTTCCGTCATTTGGGATTTGTACAGACTTTCTGCTCTACTAGTAACAGTCTTTCTTCTTTTTCAGCACCATTAGGGCTTTATTCTTTTACATATCTTTCTTCCCCTTACTTCCATGGGACTTTGTAAAGGATGGCATGTGGACATAGTTCTCAGCCTGCATTCTGACCCCCCTCAAGCATTCTTTCTTTCTTTCTTTAGATAGTGCAATTGATGTGATAAGGAGAGGGGACATTTGACATGGTTACCAATAAGCAAAACTTCTGGGTCCTTTATGTGTCATTTCTCAGCCCCTTTCTCTTTACAATTCCTGTGGTCAGCACAGTGAAACTGTTAAGGGAAATAGGAATGGAGTTTTTATAGATTTTTCTATCTCCCAGTTGTGATGCTTCTTAAAAGAGATTTGCTCCAGTTCATATTGAGTGATCTCTTTTTAAAAAGTAATAGAAATTGTGGAATCATTTTCAAAAAGGTTAAGAAATAGGAAAATTTTCCCATTATTTCTTCGTGCTAATATAGTAACTATTTTTTTTAGGAGTACTCCTTTTTTAGGAATTTAATTTAGGGGCAGAAAAACTTGGACCTCTTGAGTCATAATGTTGAGATAAAGTAAGTCTAAGACAAATTTTTATTGGATCTTGAGAGTCCGCATTTTTTTTGATACTGTAGAAATAAATAGAACTAAGGTAAACCTCACCTCCAGTATTAGTTAGCTATGTAATCTTCTTGGTTTATTAATAACACAGCTCATAGGACTGTTGTGAAGATTAAATGTGACAATGTATTTAAAATGTTAAGCATAACAGTAAAATATTTAAATGAACCCTGAGCTTCCCCTCCCAGCTGGTCACCATTGACCTTATTTCAGATCTCCTTTCGTTGTCCTGTCTCCCACTTCAACCTTATATCTCTGGCCATTTTCTTTTTTTTCCTTCAGACTCTTCCCATTTGTAGGGATTTTCCTTGCATATTTCATTTCATTCTCTTATTTATCATTCTGCCTACTGATAATCCCACTGGTAAATAAGATGAGCCTAACCATTAACTTTATAAGTTGCCCAAAGTTAATTTAAAAAAAAAAAGTTACCCTACCTACCCAGGAGGCTGAGGCAGGAAGATCTCAAGTTCATGGTTGGCCTGGGCTACATAGTGAGACCTCATTGCAAAACAAAACAACTATGACAGAAACCACACAAAATACAGCATTGGGTTGTATTTTACACTTTGTTGTACTAGTCCATTTTGACAGGTACTTTGGTTTGAATTTATCTCTTATCTCAATTTTTTAGTTGTCATGATGGATAAACTACATCTGTTTTTCCCTTAACTATTTAATGTGTATTATGTTCACCTAAGGCAGTAATGATTGATAAGTCCTTGCATAAAGATAGAAGTAATGGATAGTCATGCGTCATTCTTAATGTTTCAAGAAACTTCACACACATTTACCATTTAGTCAGCACGCAGTGTATTTCTTAGTAAAAATTGTTTATGCCCATGCTCACATACCTGCAGCTCAGCACTCTGGAGGCAGGGACAGGAACATCTTGAAGTTAAAGCCCAGGTTGGACAGTTTTGCAACTTAGCAAGACCCTGTCTCAAAATTTTAACAACTCAATTTAATTTTAAAAGGGCTGGGGGTGTAGCTCAGTGTAAAGGCAATGGCTCAATCTCCAACACTGTAAAATAAAAAATAAAATTAAAAGTTTATTTGCTGTCTTTCAGTCTAAGAGGTGTGCAGGCTGTCTTCCTCCCCATGTCTGTTCACTCTGCTTAGTGAGCTTACTACCTATGTGTCTGAGGTGGTGACTAAAGCAGAGGACCACCCCCTTAGTACTTTGGGAAGCAGGCCACTCTTAGACTGACCCTCTCTGCCCTTATGAATTTTTGTTCCTTCAGTACAAATGTGTTTAAAACAAGGGCACAGATGGAATTTGGAGGGATTTAGCAGATTTGGGGACCTTGGAGGTAAACGTGTATGGTGGAATTTATAGATGTTTGAGAGCATGCGCTTTGTAACAGCTTGTGACTGCCTAGTACATGTGCAGTTTTACATGGAGCCTGTTGGCTTTCAGATGTATCTGCTTACGTAGAAAGTGAGATTCAGCAGACTGTTGCTTTAGTGTGTGCTTCTGTTGTGTCACAGTTGTGATTTATAAGCCATCACGTATCAGGTCAGTAGCATGGGGAGCTATTGTACAGATCTTACACCAACCCTTCCCCTTTGAAAAAAAAAGTGGGGGTCGTCTTGACGTTGACTGCAAAATTGCCTCTTTTTTTAAAGCCAGGAAGCAACTGTGCAGTGCATTTTTTTTCTTACACCACTTTTTCAGAAACCTCCCTCTGAAATGTTTGTGTTTCTTCGTGTGTCACTTAGCAAAGTCTGTGACTATGGAAACAGCAGCCCATTGAGTGAGGGTTGACCACTAAGTCTCTGTAGTGGTTCATTGTATTCCAAAGCAAGGAACCAAAACAGTCTCTCCCTTCCCTAAGGGAAGGAGCGAGTAGGAGATTTCAAAACCCTTAATCTTTTGCTGCGCCTATCTTTGCTTATACTAGATTAGAAGTATGAATATATTCTGATGAAAATATTCTAATGTTCAGTACTTAAGGCAGATATTGACCATTGTTGCACATTTTTGTTTTTATATAGTTTTATAATCAGCATCATTTAGAGCTTTTATCTGCAGAATTTGTATGCTTTGTTTATGCAGTCAAAATTTAAAGTAGCTGCCACATTCTAGACCATAATAAGGCGAACATCGAACACTGGGCTTGGTCCAGGTGCTAATGGACTCTGGGGGACAGAACACTTCCCTGTTCTGTGGTGCCAGCTGGCTGGGTTGTAGGCCGTAAACTAGAGCGGGGTAGGTAGTAGAATTCTTACTGGTCCCCTTTTTCTTTCCACACAAAGCAAAACTTACTTTGAGCTTCTACCCTAAGGAACAACCTGTGCCAAAACAGTTTTCTTTTGACTTATCTGGAAAGATTGGGCTCAGTAGAACACAGAGGTGCGCTCCTGGTGGTAGCTAGCACCTTGGTATTTCTCTGCACAGAATGACAGCCTTCTAGGATCTTGCTGGTTCCTTCCCCTGAGCAAAGCATTGATTATGTGAATCAGCACATACAGAAACCATAGGGATGTGAAAGTGACCATCTGGGGCTGCTGCATCCCCATTTTGGATGCTACCAGACCTCTTAGGTTTGGCTGCTTCTGCCTACACCGTCAGAGCAGATCATTCCAGATCCCATTATGTAATTTTCTGTCTTGGGGTATGTGTTTGTGTGGGCGGGTGGTTTTGTTTTGTTTTTAAGTGGTGTTTAATGTCAGGCTAATAATAAACTGGGAACGTAGGCCTAGTTTTGTCATAATGGCCACGAGTTATTTATTCCTGTTCTTCATAGAGGCGGAGAGCCACCTTCCCCCACCCCAAGTGATGTCTGCATTTCAGAGGGGCCTCTTGTCATCACAGCTGCCTAAGGAAATGCAGCATGGCAGCTGGTGGTGCTGTTGTGAAGTGACAAACGTGAGGAATCCTCTCTGGTTGCTACCATTATGTAGCTGCCTACAACCTAAACAGAACCATTAGTGGTGACTTTGCTGAAACAGTTACAAAGTTTGGTCTGTTGCCTACCACTGTTCTTAGGTTCAGGTGCTTTGGGAAAGGTTGGGTGTTTGGACGTCTTTATGATGCTGGGCGCCTTAGGTTGTACTCGAGTATTCTTCACCCTTGAGTTCTTGACGAGGAAAGTATATTTATATTACTTTAGGTACTCTGCCTCATGCTTTTCACAAAACTTAATAGAATTACCTAGGGCATTTAAAAAGATCATGGAACATGCTCCAAATTT
This sequence comes from Cuniculus paca, assembly GCA_004365215.1. Classification (NCBI taxonomy): domain Eukaryota; kingdom Metazoa; phylum Chordata; class Mammalia; order Rodentia; family Cuniculidae; genus Cuniculus; species Cuniculus paca. The sequence goes on along the minus strand of RJWT010007059.1, from coordinate 6,079 downwards.
AAATTGTAAGCTCTCGTGCTTGGTGTTTTACTACCAGTTCTTTCTGGTTCTCATTTTATTGGGTCCTGGCATTGTGTCTTGAATGGTGATTCCAGTGTGCAGCCAGGATTGCTAAGCACGAGAAAGGAAGTCCAGGGAGACGAGAGGTTCCAAACCTGCCTTCTGTTCTGTCAGGCTAGGCCTAGAGAACAGATATAAGTGATTGGAGGAATAAAAAAAAAAAACCCTTATTAGTGTCTATTTTCTCAGATTACTTTCAGTGTCTTCAAGTACAGCCTTGTAGAACTCAACTAATTTCTCCAGAACCAACTTTGTTTAGAAAAGCACACAGTGGGCTGGGGATTTAGCTCAGTGGCCTAAGTACCAGCCTGGCAAGTGTGAGGTTGTAAGTTCCATCCTTGGTGTCACAAAAAAAGAAAAGAAAAGCACACAGTGGCGAGCCATGTAGGGTGCAGAGGGGGTAACGGTTATTTCTGATTCCGCCTCCAGCTCCAGGTGTCTTTTCCCCAAGTCCCATATCTGACCCTTTTAGAAAATGTCATAGTACAGATGTTAGTGTGTTTCCTTAATGTATCTCTTCTCAGTCATCTAAAACTCCTTTAAACTTACCAGACTGTTCACAGAGGGGGTGTGTACTTGGTGTGTCCGAGAGCAAGAGAAGCAGGAGCAATGAAGCCATCCATTTGTCTTTGGCTTTAACACCAAGCCATGAAATTTTTCTCTACCAATTGACTCGGTGGCCTTGATGTCATTAGCTGCCAACATGGCCTTCGTTAAATTGTTTACCTGAGAGAGCACTGGTGTAGTACAATAGTGATGTAGTGAATCTGGACCTCTGAGGTTCCTTTTTAACTTTGTCTATAACTCATTGTCAAATTAATAGATTTTTTGTCTTTATAGTGATGAATGTACTATTATTTTAAAATTTCCTCCTCAACAGAAACTCTGGCAGTATAAGATAGTAACCTTTTGTTGTTACTGTTACTCTAACTAACCAAAAAATGTGTCTCCAAGTAATACATATTTTTTAAAATCAAGTAAAATGTATTCATGTATCAGGCTCACTAAATACAATTGTGGGTTTGCTATAGGCTCAAGCCAGTGGGGGCAGACTAATGTGTTTAAAAGTTAATATTGTGTGTTTTGATGACTGAAGCATAGCTATTTGGCAGCCTTCAATCCAAACTAATATCCTGGGCTAGGTTTGCTATTTTATATTGCTGTCCTTCTAGGTATAACCCAACTTATAATCCTGACTGCTTTCTGTATCACCTTTTTATTTGTAAAAAGAAGCTTTCATTCACAGACATAACAGACAAGCCAGGGTCATAACATTAAGTATTTTGCATAACATTTGTGGTTAAAACATACAATTTTAAGAATTATATCACCTAGTCTTGAGAGCCCTTTGAGGCATCTTTTCAGGGAGAGATATAAATCTTGTTTTTGTAATGAGTTGGCGTAGAGGAGAGTGTCAAGAACAAGGAAAGTCATTCCCTAGAGTCCATAGAGGATTAGTTCTAGGATCCCAGAGGATGCTCAAATCCCATGGTACTGAAGTCTTCTTTATAAAATGATATGGTATTTGCATATGGCCTACTCACATCCTCACATGTAAATATAATCCCTAGATTACTTACAGTACCTACTATAATGGAAATGTCATGTAAATAGTTGTTGTTTGTGGAACAGTGACTTGGAACAGTGACTTTCTGTTCTTGTGGAACAGAAACTTTGTTTTATTTTCCATCTGCAGTTGGTGGAATCCACTGGTGTAGAACCTATAACAGTGAGGGCAGATCTTTGAAAGCTTTTGATGATACAGCCTGCTGCGGCATACGTAGCATAGATTCACCACTGCTGACCTATAGACACAGAGAGCTGGCGACTGTATTCTCATTTTGGTTTGGATGTTTTGCATGGTAGTTAATTGAAGATAATTGTACCTGAGAATCATTGTGAAGACATGACATTTGTTTTTCTAACCAGTGCACCGTCCCAGGGTGGAGTCTAAAACAAGTAGAAGTCTCTGGAAGCTGTGATTTTCACATCCAGAACCCCTGGGGAAACAGTGAAATCCACATGGCAGGGTTTTTTGTTTCTCACACTGGTGGATTACATCCAGCAAGATACAGTATTAACTGTGAACCCTCAGGGAGCTTGTTAGGGTCATCACGTACCACCACCCTCCCCAGTCCTCTCTGCAGCTCCCTTCCATTTCACTTGCTTAGTAGTCTTTCTGAAGGCTATATTTCTCAGTGGCAGCTCCGAAAGCATGGGCTAAAGAATGGGTTCACTCCTGGAATCCACCAAAGGCAGGGAGTGTGGAACTATCACCAGAGTATAATTATTCTGAAATGTATCTAGACTGAACTTGCTTCCTGAGCACAAGGTTTTAACAGCCATGCACCCTCCAAATTATAAAGAACAAATAGATGTTAAATCTAGGAAGTTATTTGCTCTTCGAATTATGTGCCCTGTGGTTTTTAAAGTGATAATTGCCCATTCACAGCACAACTTATGTGTTACCCACTCTCTTTTTCCTGTAATAACAAAATTGCCGTGATAATCATCCAACCAGTTTTTTGTTTTGTTTTTTTTTAAATCAGGTAATTCATTTCTAAGTTGGAACTTGTTTCTTTTTAATCGGCCTTGTAATACATTACAGACATCACTCTTGGCATTGGCTACAGCAGTGATTTAATGCTGGGTTTTTAATGACTCCTTCATTAATCCTGGTATTCTGGGATTTAACACTCACTGGCCTTTGACCAGTGGAAATGACAAAAACTTTGATTTCATGCATATTGGATAACACTGCTGTTGCTGGAGCCATGAATCTTGCCTCTGCAATGGCACGCGTGATTGAGAGTGCTGCGGATGGATGCGTGCTCTCCTGGGCCATGCTGTGCTGCTGAGGAGGTGACCATGACATCTCTATCAGCTCAGGGTGACCTCTTCCTGGGACAGTTAGCTGAGAAACAAGAATCTGTACTGACCAGCTTCATCACTGGAGGTGTGAAGTCAGAGTTCAATTCTTCACCTATTTCTTAAAAGATGTTTTCTTTGGTAACTCATACCATAGCATTTGACCTTTGAGCTTTTTTCTCATAATTGTTGTAGAATTTTACAATAGGCAGGCATCTTTAAAATTATCTATTCTGCCTGCTTCATTTTGTACACAGGGCCAGTGAATCCAGCAGGATTGACGTAACTAAGCCAGTGTTAATAATAATGAAAATTAACAACAACAGTGTTTATCACCAGCACATATAAAGGCTTCCTATGTGCCAGGGGGGACCTAAATGCAGTCATTCACTTTTCCCTTGCAGAAGCTTCAGGAGGTAATACTGCACAGCAAGTCCAGTGCTCCACACAGCTTTTCTCTGGACCTCCCACTGCTGCTAAAAGCAGAGATGACAGTGTCTGTTGCTCTCCCTCCTCCTAATGGAAGCATCCTGAGCATTCTTTAGAAGAGAGGGGCCAGCTTATTCACCGTAGAGTCTTGTGGCCAGAGTGTTAATACCTTGAATAAATGCCAAGTTCTTTTTTTCCCTCAAAAATTATTGCTCAGGAGAGATGAAGTCACTTTATGCCGAGTCTCCTCACAGAGGCTGTCATGTTGCAGAGTGTTTGCTCAGTTGCTTCCTTCTGAACACATGAATTTGCTTGAGACAGTAGTGCTATGTGCAGGTCACATGCAGAATCCATAAACACAAACTAAATGTTTTTTACACAAATGCAGTTATTCCTGTATGAGCCCTTAATTGCAAATGTTGTATATTTTGGGAAGTGATCTTTTAAGTCACCTTAAAAAGCAGTGCTTTAAGATAGTGATTAGCACACCTTTACATAAGGGGTCACGTAGTAAATATTTTCAATTTTGAGATCTGTGTGGTCCCAATATACCTCTTCAGCTCTGCCATAAACAATATTCAAACAACTGGCTATAGCTGTGTTCCAGGAGAACTTTCATTACAAAAACAGTCAATGAGTTTGCCACCTCCTGTTCTAGGGACTTTGGTTGTAAAGATGTGAGTATATCACTTGTAGAACACATAATTAAAATTTTTGGGTGAAGAAGATGAAAGAAAACACTCTACAAAAGTGGCTCTAATTATGATGCATACTTTTGTGTCACCAATATAAAGTTTTGCTTGAGTAAAATTTTTCTGACATGTAATGGGTTAGACAAAAATTACTTGTATAGATTAATGGATATTATAAATAACTACTTGATTTCACTTACATGCAAAGTTGTGTCTTCAAGATGAATAGGAAAATTCACCCAGAAAGGTTTTTAGGAAATCTATTTTTGCTATGTATGCAAGTGCATTTTTTTGTAATCTTTTTCTCTTGACCCCTGGCAAAACCTCAGTTTATAAAGAAATGACTGGTTTGGGAAATTGTTTAGAGTACACTCTGATGGCTCTTCACTTCTCTGTGCCGTCACCAGACTGGCCACAGGTAACTACTTCCTATGCTTAATGGTTTCAACCACCATCCGTCCACTTCCTGTTGGTTGTGCCCTTTTGTTATTTGGTCCCATGCACATGCCTTTGCTTTTCTGGGTGCCTCTTTCTCAGTCTTTGTTAATACCACCTGGCCTTGCTATCCAGAACACTGAGCAACAGAAAAGTCTCTTCCTTTAGAATTGTATTATTTTGTTAATTAAACTATTCCTTTAATTTTCTAATTCCTTCTTTGTGTCTTTCTCTCTTATGTCACTCAACCATTCAGTACTGACTGTTCTCTTTGTTTTATCCTATCGATATCCACAACTTGATCTAGTACTGCCCTGCATAGTGAGTTTCACTGGTCTACTAGAGATAGTTTTTCTTTACCTTGAGCAAGTTCCTTTTCAGATGCATCTGGAATAACAGCTGTATTCTTGCTCCTAGATAAAATGAGTCAGGAAAGCTTTGCTTTGGCAAAACACCTGGACTGCAGCAATTCCAAACTAAGATTCATTGCCACTGGGATGGGACAACCAATTTTGATGGAGTGAGGGTGGACGCTGTGAACAGGGACACCAGTGAACTGGTAATACAAAAGTACCATTTGTATTTGTTAAATGTAGTAGATTAAATAATCCATCATTATGCTAATTCTAGGTAACAGATGGTGGAGAGTTCTGCATCTTGACCACAGTATTTACCATGGGGGAAATGAGCTTGCACCCAGATCAGTAGGCAGGCAGGAATTTCCCTGAGAGATAAATACCACTGGTGGTTACAAAGGTTGGTCCCTCTGAGGATTCCACACATACACTGGGTTCTTGAGTTCCTCATTTGTCTAAATATTCTTGGCCATAGACCTTTATAGGAGCTTTTCCCTCCTGTCTATAAAGAATTTGAGGTGGTTTCTCTCTATTTGGATAGTTTAGGAAGATCAAATTGGAAATACATTAGGTAAATGTTGCTATAGCATACTGAATTTGTTTTTCTGCAAAGAAAGATACCCTCACAGATATCATAAACACTGATTTTCAGTCTTAAAAAATGAACTTAAGGGTAAAATGAGAAACAGGAATATGCTCTTTCTTTTGCTTCAGGTACAAAATTTTTAAAAAACAAGGCCTACCCCTTTGACTTCACATTTGCTAAGGGTCAAGTCTTGATCCTCCCATTTTTTTTTCCTCTGTAAATGATTTTCCTCAGGTATTTCGTTAAATCATGGGTTCAGTTGTCTTCTGTATGCTGATGATTATCAACTTTTTACTTTTCTTTGTTTATCTCTACTCACAATGTACCACACACTGGCTTTTCATTTCTATTCCTATGCCTACTCTCATCTCCTTAAGGCAATAGGGTCAATGCTAATGCTGATTAAAAAAATGGTTTCAAACTCAAGTGTGTTCCAGAATCACCCATGTAGCATATTAATACATACTCCAGGCCATGGGCCAAACCCAATTTTTGTGGTACTTATTAGTTATAGTCACCTACTACCAATTGATTGTGTTCTTCTTAATACTAGTCAGTGACAAGTTGAGGTTGGCAAGAAGCCAAGAATCTAGATCAGAGTCCTTTTGAAGAATTGTCTATATTGATTGTGCAACTATCACAATCGATCACTA
>RJWT010007058.1:0-28145 GCA_004365215.1 Cuniculus paca | reverse complement strand
GGTCCATGGGGGCAATTATACCTGATGTGCTTTCAGGAGGTGGGGACTGGTAGGAAGAGGCGGTGTGACCTGGAAGGGTGTTCTCCCTCCTCTGCTCCCCACTTCAGTCTCTGCTTCCTGGGCTCCATCCTCTGAACAGGTTTTCCTCTGCCAGACCTTTGCACCCTGTCTTAGTTATTTTTCCCTCATTGCCGGAACAAGATACCTGACACCCAAAATTAAGGAAGGAAAGATTTATTTAGCTCACAGTTGGTGGAGGTTTCAGTCCATAATCAGCTGTCTCCAAAGAAGGGAAGCATGGCACAGGGCAATAGTTCAAGGCGGCAGAAGACAGCAAAAGCAACAAGAGCAAAAAAGGTGGGGAGAGGAAGCCTCTTTTCCTCCCTTGTGTTGTAAGTAGGCTACCACGCCCTAGGGCCGGTGTAGACTCACGCCATCTACCTGCCCTCCTCTTGCACAGGATAAGGATGTTTACAGAGTGAGGACCCTGGCACCATGATGAGTCACTTAAACTTCTGAACTTCTCAAGTTGACACAATGTATCCACCATTACACAACCTGAGGTTCTTCCCTGGAGCCAGCCAACTGTGGACTCGAATCTCCCCAAATTGTAAGCCAAACTAAACTTCTCCTCCTTTAAGTTCTGGGTGTTCAGTGCTGGTGCCAGCAACTCAGGAAGTGACTCAGACAGTTGCTGAGTATCTGGCAGTGTCTGCTGATACCCTGAGAGGATGCATGGCTCTCCTGCCCCTTACCCATACAGACACAGGACCCTGGTGACCTTGGGAAGCAGCGGAGAGGACAGGGTGAAGGGCTGGCTTTCCTTCTGGGCTGCACAGAATGTGGACTGAGTCCTACATTGAAAACACTTCACTGTCCCTGATTTAGACCAAAGGGAGATTTTACTGGACTGCTATTTTTCATAACATTTTTAAACTGCAGGTGCGATACTCAACAGGTGGGGCCAGGTGCAGCCAATGCAGAGATGCCGTCTACCCTCTCCGCTCATTCTGCCCGAGATCCCGGAAGGAAGTTGACTGCACGAGTATCTGCTAAACAGTGAACTTTCACAGTTCAACATATTTGCTCAGTATAAAAGCAGCATTCAGCAAGAGAATAATATTCAATGATAACACTTCTTCAAAAGAGGAGCAATTTCCTGCCTTTCCCACCAGTGTGGACGTCTTGCTCAACTCTTCCAAATTCCACTCTGAAACTCGAAGCTGCCCAGTTGCTTGCTGTTCTTCATCCAACTGCGAGTCTCAGCGATCCAGGCTGCATGGCTTTCGCACTTCCTTCAAGTTAACTTCTGTCTACAGGACAGTCGGGCTGTGGTTTTGGAGAGCATTCTTGCAGAGAAACAAAGTACTGTTTCCCCCTCTTGAGATCTCCTGGGTCTGAGAGTGGCCCTGACACAGCGATTAGCAGGAGAAAGACACGGGCTTCACAGGTAGGTTGGAGCCCCGCTGGAGCATGAAGACTTGGAGCCTGCAAAACCTGAACACAGACAGTAGCAGCCCAGCGCAGGGAGGCAGCTGTGAACAGCAGCCCCAGTACCCGGGGAGCTAAGCGGTTGACACTGATCCTGACAAGGCCAGAGTGTTCCTTTTGTATCAACTGTTTCCAAGGACCTTTAGTTCAAAATAATCCGCAAGCCCAAAGGCCACGTTTCAGGGTGACATATTTGACGTTTTACTTTCTTATTTTGTGTTTAGTTTCAGAGGAAAAAATTATTTTGGAGGATAAGATGGGCCCAGAAGCCTCAAGAATCGAATACTTCTACTGCGGTTTGAAAGGCAGCGCTCTGTTCCTGCGTTCTTTTCTGGAGCTCTTTGGACGCTCAGTGGCTCATGGGTCTGTCCCTGGGCTGCTCACCAGAGAAAGGGGATTGTGACTATTGGGAGTGGCTCGTGGGGCACTCACAGTTTGTCCACGGGCTGGAGAGTCCGGGTTTCTTGCAGAGAAATGGACACAGTTTAGTGGCACAACAAAGGCGAGCAAATGGCTATGAGGTGGACAAGCTAGGATGTCTTCTAAAGCAATTTTTGGCAGGTTAGTGATACATTTTGGTAAAATTATTTTTTTTCTTATCAAACAAAATCTCATTTCACAGCATTCTTATTTTTCTTTACTTTATTAACTTGCTCACAGACTCATCGTTCATAGATACAGAAAAAAGATTTTCTTTTGTTTTTATTTTTATGAGTCAGGATCTCACTCATTTAGCCCAGTGTGGCCTCAACCTATGGCAATCCTCCTGCATCAGCCTCCTGTGTCTTGGAACTACTCAAGTTGACATAATTGGTGTCCTGTAAGAAAAGGTGAGGGTGCTCAGAGTGACTTCAGGGTGGATGCAGGGGGAAGGTGCTGCCTACAAGCCAAAGACAGAGGCCAGAGAAGCCACCATACCTGCTGGCATCTTGGTCTTGGACCTCTGCTCTCCAGAGCAGAGGGAAACAAGTCCCGTGAAGTCTGCCACACGGTGGCACTTTGTTTTGGCACCTTAACAAGCTGACAAGGGAGTAACTGGTGCTTTCTTTCCAGGGGCCCCTACAAAGGTCAGGGAGGTACAGAATCCTTTATGTTCCCTCCCATGAGGTGGGAATGATCTCTGTAAAAATTGAGAAACTGAATCTTAAAGAAGATAAAGAGCTTCTATGTGGAGGAACTGGGAATCAGCTCAGTCTGAATATTTATAACATGTTAAAGTTTTAGTAAACATGAACCTCACTGAATTTTCTTCCTGTTTTCCAGGCACTGTGTGTTAAATGCCTTGCATGAATCAGTGTGTTTATCCTCACAATGACAGTCTGTCATATGCACTATTATTCTTCTCTGGATGGCAGTAAAGTTTCCCAGATTTGAAGTCAATTCCCCAAGATCATACAGGAGCTAAGGGATGGAGTTGCAATGGAAGCCCAGATAATCAGACTCTAGAGAATACTGCATTATCCATCATCTAAACTACTTTCTACTTGAATGGATCATTGGGAGGGATGATTTATGATGTAGCTCAAGGCAGAATTACATGGAGCACCTATATTAGAGCAGAAATATAAATTCAATGATATATTAATCAGGGAATGGATCTTGAAGGTATTTTTAAAAGGCAAAGATGAGATAATATTTCTTATGAAATATTATCTGGCATATGCTTGGAAATATTAATTTATTGTTGGAACACATAGACTAGTTTTGTGATCAGTTAATTAATGAAAAGATCAACAAAAGAAAAACCAATAGCCCCTGAAATAGCACCACATTAACAGACTGGCAAGGTAAAATTCTCTCTTTTCATAGGGACATACTAGAATTAGGTGATGGTAGTAAGGAACCAACACCCTCTAACTCCCAAAGGTGACCAAGCTATGCTACAAAACATGTTCACTTGAATATAAACCCATAAGATATCTTAAGGCAAAATTAAGTTCTGTAAAATGGGCATTAATATAATGTTCTTTCCTTCTCATACTCTAGGGTCTCAAAAAAGGGGATGATAGGCATGTGGTGTATAACCATGGAAAAACTGATGGAGAAGATAGTCCTAGTGATGGTGCTGAATGATACCCATGAATGCACCTTATTTTCCTGCCTGAAGTTCAGTTGTCCCTTGGTCACAGCCCACTTGAATCGCGGCCCAGGGGTGGAGGGACGTATGGGAATGAAACTTTGTGAAGAACTCAGAAGTGGGGCTGACTGTAGGGCTTCCTGGATTCAAATAAAACATCTGAATTTGCAAGCAGTAAAGTCTTTTCTTGTTTAATTTGGGTATTCTCTCTCTTGCCATTTATAAATGGTATGTGTAATATGCCCAGTGGATTTGCACTTAAATCGTTTCTACTTTGAGAAACTTTGTATCAGTCTTTGTTATAAGCCGAACCCCAAAAGCTCAAAGTTGAGACTAGTTTGAGTCACGGTTACCCTAAATGATGCGACACAAAACAATGCCATGGAAGATAGGGCTTGGAATGAATGAAGTCTTCAAAAGTAGACCTGTCATTCTTCTAAGTGAAAGACCAGCAGATTCTGCATCTCACCCTGCAAAATTTATCCCCAGCAGGTAGAGGTGTGGATCATGACTCAGCACTTCAGAGGGACAATGAGAAATACTCAAGCTGACCTTTGACAAGATCGAGAGGAGAGATTTCTTCAGTGCCCTGGAAACGCACAATGGCTAAACCGAATGTGTGGACGTGACTGTGCTTCTCCCTCGACGCCCGGCTCAGGGCATGGTCTTCTGGTCGGCCCGTCTACCCTGGGAGAACCCGAACCACACTTCCAGACTCCCCTAGCTCAGGTCGCAGTTCCGTGCCTTTCCAGAACCCCGCTGTCTCTCCTGCACCATGACTGCCCAGCTCGTCTTCCCCAACCTGTTCTCATCCCTCTAAGTCTATGCACGCCCCCTTCCACAGGTCTCCCTGTCCCTGCCCCTGTGCAGTCTGTCCTCTCCTGCAGAGTCCACAGTGACCCTTCGAAGGTTGAGGCAGATCATGCCATTTTTGTGTCCACACCATCCCAGGGCTGGAATCTTGCACAAACTGTGAGCAGTGGTCGCAGCCGAGGACAGCCAGGTGTGCTCCCTGTCCCTGCTTCGCTCACTCCCTCCAGCTACACAGCAGCCGGCTGCCTGCCGGCCTGGGCACTGGGCATTTCCTTCACCTGGAACGTTTCTCCACCGGATGTCTGTACGGCTTGCTCTTGTCACACTGAGCTATTTACTCAAATTCGTCCTTTTGAGGTCTTCTCACAGCCGCGATCAAGACCGTGGCCACTGCTCTTCCTCTCCCGTGTTTTTCCGTAGCACTTCGTGCCATCCTATGCGGCGGGAGCTTTGCTCGGACGCTTATTTTCCTCCTCCCTCCCAGAAGGTGAACTCTGTGACGGCTGTGACTTCTTCAACTCCGGTGCATGGGGCACAGCCTTGCACCAACAGGCGCTCAGCAAAAGCGGGAAGAGGCAAATCCAGGAAAAAAATTAGATGGTGCCTACTCACAGCTTGTGCAAGATTTCAGGAGGTGAGAAAGAAATCAGTGATTTATAGCATGAGGGCTCTGTCTTTATACAAAAGTTCAACGATATAAAATGAAACTGTACCCCTCACAAGTATTAGATGGATACTATTATTACCGGTAAGGTAATACAGGTCATTAAATGAGGTGAGTTGAGCTGAAGGTTACCGTTTTCATTGTTAATGTAGAACTACTTTTTCCAAACTAGATGTTTGCTTCCTTTTGCCTCAGTGATTTAGAATGCTTCCCTGTATGTTTGGTCTCAGAAATGGGTATTTCCGTTGTCACATCTATAAATGGTCTCCTGAATGCCGGCACAAGTAGAGAGGAGAGAGGATAGCAGATGGCAGACCTGGGGAACTCCAAGCTCGGAGTGAGTGGCTGCCGCCTGCAGGGTGTGTGAGGTCTGTAGGAGTAGCTGGGTCACTGCTGCTTCTGTGGCCCCATCCAGACCTGCGCTGCTGGAATCAGCCTGGAGGGGTGTGTTAGCAATGTCCCCAAGGAGGCTGAGGCAGGAGAGAGACCTGGCTTTGAGATGTGCTGCTGTGATCTTTAAAAAAACCAGGCACACAGGGTTATGACAAGGAGAAAACCATCGTACACTTCTCTCCTGTGGGGAACCATTATCCTGCTACCACTGGGGCTTGGCTGCCAGCTGACCCCGCCCCTGAGCGCCACCTTGCATTCATGTCGTGGCTTCCCAGGGGAGACAAATGAGTTCAAGGGAGCCCTGCTGGTCAGTATCAGTCGATCTCTCTCAGCAGAAAAGAGAATTCTAAGGAAATGTCCCGTTACTCTGGGAGACGAGAACCATCTTGGGCCCCATTTGCTGGCTTGTCATCCTCTATTCTGCACGTGGCTCCAATTTTGGTCTTAGAGTTTTTATCTCCTTTCTTTGTCCCACGAGAGTCAGGTGATTAAAAGGGTCAGAAGGCAGCACACTCCGTTACCATGGAGACCAGGCACTCCCGCTCCTGTGCAGGTTGTTTTCTATCTGTACCCAGCTGTGATTCTAGCGCGGTGACAGATTTTAACCAACTGCAAGCATGAGTCTTTGAGATCCTTTCTCACTGGTCTCCTCCATGGGAGAGAGTAAACTCACGGAGTAGTTTTCACAGTTCTGAGATGTGGTGCTGAGGAACTGTGGGGCTGGGTGCTGGTGCTTCCTGTGTGTGGTCCTGGACTCACAGCTGTTTTGTTGTAAGCTTTTGTAGCATCTTGCAGTCAGGAAAGGGAAAACATGGTGCTCCCGTTCTGAGGGCAGGAAATGGTTTTATTGCTTCCCACAAAGGAGGTGATAAAATTCTACTGGGTCCTTTGACTGATGACTGTGTGTGCAGGGCTTTTACCAGGCATGACGGTGCACACCTGTAGCCCCAGCACTCAGGAGGCCGAGGCAGGAAGGTTGGGGCAAGATCAAGGCCAGCCTGGGCTACACAGTGAATTCCAGGCCAGCCTAAATGATATAGCGAGATTATATCTCAAAACAACAAAAAATAAAAAAAAATAAATAAAGGGCTTTCCAGGCTTTATGTCATTTCACTGCACATCACACTAGGAAGTGATTTTCTTGTATCCATTTCACACACGAGGAAACTGCAAGACACGGCATTTAAGTGACTTGTGCGCTTACACTGAGCAGTGCTGAGACCAGGAGCAGGCGAGACCATGGAGCCCAGCACCTGCCTGTGGAAGGAGATGCTCCTGCTGGGATGATTGTGTGCATGGACCACATGCTCCATCTCCATGGCTAGGACCACACTTAAGTTGCAACAGCAAACAGGAACACCTGACACCCAGGGTTTGGAGGCAGATTTATTTATGTTGATGGGTACTGATCAGGATCAGAATGTCAGGCCCTGGTCTCTGGGGGTCTAGCACTTATATGGGATCAGCAAGCAGGAAGCACAGAAGCAGAATGGCTCGTCAGTTGGGGATTGGTTTATATGATGTGCATCATAGTGACCAGCTGTGCCTCCCAGTGACCAGCCATTTCTAAGAGACAGGAGCAACCAGAACTGGAGCAGGAACTATTACCTGGGCAGCTAAGAAAGCAAAGTACACATTTTCTGCTACAGTGTCAGAGCTGAGTGTGCAAGTCCGGCTGGCTGCACATGGCCATCATCCTAGTTAGCGTGCCTGCCCTCCAATGCCTGCACCGCCACATGTTTGGCTCCCCTCCCGGGAACCAGGCTGTGTTTCTCTGGTCTGAAACAGAGGGTCCACGAGACCAAGAGGAACTTGCTTAACTCCAGTCCACACTTCTCGTTGCCTGCCTCCGTGGCTGATTTCCAGGCAGCTTAGCTAGACTTCAGACCACCGACTCTGCTAGGGACGGCATCTCTGACCAGCGGTCACTGTGGAAATGGCGTTTAGTTGTTTTTCAGGAATTTAGGAGTAGCCCTGTCCAGCTCCCATGGCTGACACCATGGACCTCTGCCCACCTCAGGATGTGCTGGTGTCTGCTGGACACCTTTTGATGTCAGAGGCCGAGGCACTGCTGCTTTCCAAATGCTCATCAGAGGAGCCTCAGGGTTTGATTGCACATTCAAAGACTGCACTGCCTGGGCTTCTTCTCTCATGGGTCTTAGGCCACCCTGCTTCTTTATCCCTTACAGACGCAGAGCTGTGTGTTGGGGCAGCAGATCTGAGGCTTGCTGTCCTCTAATCTTTCTAGCCACCTCGTGAATACACATTTTCTTTTTGCAAGCAGCTGCCGTTTCTGCAAGATTAACATGCAGTGTGGAGGGGAAAGGGGCTGACTGATTCAGTAACACAGTGAGCTCCTTGTGCATGTGTGAGCAGGCGGGAAATGCACGGAGGCACAAAAGGCCAGGAAGAAGCTGAGTTGGGAGCTGGGAACCTTGCTGCAGCTGTGGTGTGGAGCTGCACCTCCAGCCAGGGTGAAGGGTAGGGATGGGTTTCACGTGCTATTCAGAGGTCTGCTGGAGTCCACGTCTCCTCTAGAGGAACCTCGCAGAGCCCTTGGAGACACAACTCTCAGGGCTTTTCCGCTCTCCCATTGTTTACTCCTGCATTCTGGGATCGGCTGCCAAATATAATTTACAAGTATGTGTCCCAGGCTCTCACTCTGGAGGAATCCAAATGAAGAACCAGAGTAACTCATCAAAATTAGACAACTTCGATGAATCTGTGGTACTGAGATCACGACCACCAGGCTGTGGTTGAGTCCATGTAGTCTAGACACTCTCATGTGTGTGTGTGTGTGTGTATCCTGGCTCTGTCACTCACACTCCTTGCAGCACTGGATCCATCAGTTATGCAAAGAATCTGACCCAGGTGGAAAAGTTGGGAAAATAATGCTGCCTACAGGCCTGTTGAGAGCTCATGCTGAGTCCTGAAATTCCAGTCTTTGCTGGCTAAGCTCCTCGCTCACTCTCTGGGCCCCGTAGGACCAGGTGATGGACAGTGCTCAGTCCACAAGGAGGAGAGTGAGGTGGGCTTAAAGATGTGTGTTTGGCAAAAGGGAACTCGAAGCTTGCACTTTCTCATCTGGGAGAAGAACTTGAACTAAATGTTCATTCAAAAGTGGCAGAAGATTCATGGGACAATGGTCTCCTTGATATTTTCCTAAGGAATTTTATAAGTGTCTGTTTTTCTTTCTTTCTCTTAGTGGAAAAATACCATGAAGTCCACTGCAGCACATAGAGAAGTCTGGGGACTTCCAAAAAGCCAAAAGCTACAGTTTAAATGATATCTCCACTTATTAAAATGCTTCTACTTTACTGAATTTTACGTCTCTTGCTGTTAAAGGGATGCAATATCAATGGGAACGGAAAGTTGGCAAGTGCAGACTGGATGGAGAGTTGCCTTGGAAACAGTGGGTACAACCAATCAAGGAAGAGATAGCATCATCCAGGAAGTCTTCCAATTGCTCCCAGCAGCCATCTGACTGTAAGTGAACCCCATAACCATCACTGTGCTCTGTGCCCACTGCACAACCCCAAGTCTTGGTAAGAGTAAAAGAACTTATTCTGAATACTCAGCTCTGTGGCCTGAAGATAAGTGGAGTCATCTAAGCTATAATTCCTCCCTCTACTTCTGCAAACAGCAAGAAAGACGCTGGGAGTGGCAATGGTAATGAGCCTATGTGTCTCTCCTCCCACATTTTCAAGGCATTTTCTGCTCATGGCCTTTTGACTCTGTGAAGCAATCAGCCTTGGCCCCATCCTCTCTGGGTGTCACAGATGAGCAATGAGGCACAGGATCTGCTCAAGGCTGTGCAAATGATAAGTAATTCCAATGGGATTGGATTCTTGAAATGTCGCTGGGGAAACCTTTCCTTTTCTGCTTAGGAGCAGTCCAGGGGATAAAGGAATTTGGTGTCTGTTTCCTGAGGGCCTGAAACAAATCCTGAAAATGTGGTGGGAGCCCAGGACTGAGGGGTGACAGGTGGGTCAGGCAGGTCCCCCTCCTCTCCGCCACATCCTCCATTTCCATCCCCACCGAGACTTCAGATTCTCCTTTCTGCAAGGCAGTCCTTCCACAAAACCTTCTGAATGTAGCCCATACCCACACACAGGTCATATCTGTCTTTCCTGAATTTCCACAGCATTTCGTCCTCAGAGCAGCGTGCGTGACACTTGACCACTTTTTGTACTCTCCCTCTTGCCTCATCACTAGATTTTAACTTCTTGGAGGGTAACATTTACAAATTGATGTTGTGAGCCCTTTGCGCTCCTATTTCTGGCAGCGTCAGAAACACTGTTTAGCTATACGCATTGGTAGGGTGATGAGTTGCCTCCAGGACAGAGCCTTTCAAGACACCGCAGGTCCGGGCCACAGCAAGACACAGAGGGCTGATTCTGAGGGGAGGATTCACAAGTCACCCTTGGGAAATGACCTGTGAGCTCCTCGATGCCACAGGTATCAGGCAGTGCCCCCTCCATTAGGTGGGGTGGCTCCCCTCCTTTGTCCCTGTGCAGGGTGTTGTTTCATTTTTCACATTTGTCCCCAAAATGAAGTCCTTATAAATGCAGCTCTCAATGGGGGGGGGGTCCCCTTTTCTTGATCTTTTCCCCAAGAAGGTCCTCTGCTACTTTCTATAGTGTTGTGTGTGTAATTTTCTTATGTTAGGAAATGATAAACTGGAGAATAAATAGTGGGTATTATCAGCAAAGAAATTAGTAAAACTTGTGATAAAATATGCATGTACGGGAGACATTCTTAATTGTGAAATCAGGATAAGAAATTTACATGTAGTATTCCTTTCACATTTACAGCCTTAGTATGAACCAGACATATTATCTCTCTCTCTTTTTTTTATCAGAAAAGGAAAACTGAGACATTGAGTTTAGTCATCTTTCCAGGATCAAATAGCTGGTGTTACAGAAGGCTTTGAACTCAGTTTTCACTCCAAACCCTGTGGATTCAGTCATTATGCCTGACTACTTCATCTTGACATTTAGACTTTAAAATACTTTTCATTGCTGTTAGCCACTACTTGAAAGTATAAAAGAGTGAGTGGAGTTGTTTGATCACCAGGTATCGTCTATGGTTCGTACTTGGGTGTGGTATTGGACAGGATATTAGGAAAAGCCTTGCCTCTGGGACTTTCTGCTGGACACACCCCAAGGCTTAGCATGTTGGGAGTTTGAGTACCCCTGTTTATCTGGATGTCAAGACTCACACTTTACTGCTTATACCCAGGATATCACTTAAGAGTTATTTCAAATACCACCACTTCTAAAAATTTTTCTAGAGCTCCTAAAAAAGCATTTTCTATACTCATACTATTTTGTCAACGTTTTATACATGTAGTGGAGGCTTCGCACAGGACTTTGTCTCTTATGTAAGGGTTTCTAAGAAGCAGGTCATGCAGTGGGCAGATTCTCACCCTGGGTGATGCACATATAATTGCTGTGGATGTTTGCCAAGATGGAATCAGACACCTTTCCTGACCTTCAGTGTGACTGTTGTTCCCCTCTGGCTTTGAATGGAGGAAGTTATGTTCTGAATTGCAGATTTTGCTTCAACTGTTCTTTTTTCTAGAAATTCTAGAAAAGAAATGCTTGAAAATAAAATATGACAGGTAGGATAAAAAAAACTTGATTGATTAGGTAATTTAATCTTTTCCAAATTTGCTCCAAAACATATATCATAAACTTTTTTTTTGGCTTTAATAGTAGATTGAACCAGATCTTTATTAAACTTGCAACTTCTAGCATTTCTGTTTCGCTGATGTAGGAGACATAGCACGCACAGGCTTCGTATCACTAAGAACAGTGCGTGCTCACTTTTTAGGAATTGAATTGCTTTGTAAGAAAAATAACTCATAGGCCCGCAAGAGGTTTAATTTGCTGAGTTTATGTGCCTCTCTGAAATCAGTATAAAAAAATATAATCCAGCTCCATTTCACAGATTTGAGATTTTACAAGTTGTAAACAATATTCATAAGATTTATCTTTACAATGCTAATGTGTTAAAATTAAAAAAAAAATTCTTCCCCCATACTAGACTTGGAATTAATGGTTACTTGTTCATTCATTGAAATTTTTTCTTTATGCCTGGACTAACTTTTCACTTTATAGGAATTTTGATTTTCTATGGTAGCTGCTCTCCACAATCAGCCAAAATGAGTTTGATGTGCTAAGAAACAATGAATTTCTCTTATCCAGATAGTTTGGTTAGTGATTGCTCTGAACTCTTCTTTTGAAGGAGGACTGGAACTCTCTTCATTGGAAGAAATCACACTCATGGTTGTAATTATGATGACTGTTGCTATCTATAAAACTACATTTGCATGGCAGACTCGGAGTATCCCATGTTGTAAGGAGAACGACTTTAAATTTGGGCAATTTGTAATAAAGCTAATAAGTACTATTATCACTGCACATTATCCTGACGGTGTTTCCTCAGAGAAAGCGCTGTGCTCAGCTCTCAGGACCCTCACGGGCTGCTTTCTGTCCCCGCTCTGCTCTGTCCTTCCTTCCTGGAACACCAGCAGAACCACGGGTGATCCACGTGGCCCCGCGTGCTGTGCACTGCCCCTTGACGAGCTCCAGTGAAGGAGGAAGGGAAAAGAGGATCAACGTCCTCGATGGACCCCTCTGGCAGGCCTAGGAGGGCGACACAGAACAATTCTCTGCGTATGTACAGTTTCAAATGGTTTATTGAAAATGACACCCCTGAGATGCAAGTTCTTAGGAGAGAGTGCATGGGCAGGACTTTTTTTTAGTTTTTAAACAGTGCAGAGGGAAAGAGAAAGGATTTTATGGAACTCATGGTTGACCTAAGAGGAAAGGAAAAGTAAACATTTAGTTAGCACTGAATCCTCACTTTTCCTGAAATCTGCAAGCAGCATTCTAACAGCGACTCCTTTCTCCTGTTTACTTCCCAGAAGTTGGAAACACGAAGCACGGGACTTTCGGAGACGGTGCAGTTGGATGCCTGTTGGTTTTCCTCCCTCCTCTGCCTTCCTTGGGGAGCCCCTGCATGGGGTGTTGGGGAGGCTGGGAGGGGTGCCAAGTCCAGGGCAGCCTTCTGCACTGTCCCGAGTCCCAGCTCAAAGCCAGGGGAGCGCTGGCATCTGCCCTCCTTCTGCCTGGTCTCCCTGTGACTTGGGAGCCCCTTCTCTGCAGTCAGGTTGGGTGACATAGGATGTGCAGGTGGAGAAAGGCCTGACTTCCGCCACACTGACTGCGATGCTGGCTGGCGGGAGAAGCAGCAGGGCCCGCAGGTCCTGTCTCAAGGTGACCAGCAGTGGTCACAGGTAGACAGAGCAACTGTGGATGGCTCTACTACGATGTATCGTTCTGACAGAGGCGTGTTTGAGAGTAAAGCCAGGAACTGACCTCACTCCCAGTGTTGAAAGGATCCACAGCTATGGACGGGTCTTTCCGCAGTGTTTTTCTCTCAGAGTTCTGCGTGGCCAGCGCAGTTCCTCAGAACTTGGTCACCGCGCCTCTCTGTGACTTCTGATCAAAGTCGTTGCCTTTCCCCCTCCCTGAGAATGCAGATTTCCCTCTGATCACACTCCCCCTTCACTCTCGTTTTCTGTTAATTATCACATATTAGTTATTTCGTTCTTAGTTTTCTTGTCTTGGGTATGCAAATTCATCTGAATTGTATATTTTAGCATGCTCACTTTTAAGTATATGAAATATTTTACACATTGATAATACCTGGACTCAGACAAATGTAATAAATGGTGCTAAACTACCTCTGTCTTGGATATAGAATAATAATGATTTTTTAGAAAAAAGTTAGACTTTTTTTGGTACCAAGAATCAAACCCAGGACCTCATGCTTGTTAGGCAAACACTGTATTGCTGAGCTGTATCCTTGGCCCCAGTTATACGTTTCTTAATGAAGGTGAAGAGTTTATAAAAATGTACTTCATATATATGGCATTTTAAATCTAATATGAAATTGGTTTCTTGATTCAAAGATGTAATAATTTTGAAAAAAAAACCTGAATAATTACAAAATCATTTATATGCTAGTAAAACCAAAGGTAAATGTTCTAAGCAAACAAAAATTGAAAGAAAGTTATCATACTCTATGTATTCGCTCATGTAGGTGATGTTCTTTGCTTCTCTTTTATGCCTACCATCGATTTACGAGGTAAATTATTTTATCTTAATCTTTTCAACCATGAAGCTAATTGCCCATGATGTGAAGAAAACAGATGATTGTAAAACCTAACATTTATTTTTGTATAAAGAAATTCACAAAATGATGTACCAAGAAAGAGGTACCACCAGGGAGATAAACGAGGACCTCCAAACCCCAATTTCTTCATGAAGGCAACAAGAAAAAAGGATCCAAATTACCCTGGTCAGGACCTGACTATCACTGAAGGCTTCAGCAGTCCAAGAGCATGTGTCATGCCCCTGTCCCCCAGGCCTGGTGAAGACGGTGGGTTTGGGGTTCACCCTGCCCACAGTCCTTGTGCAGCTCCTGGCTGTCGGTCACCGGCTTTGGGCAGCTCCAGGAGTCATTGCTGTCTGCTCCTCATATTCCAGCCTTGGTGATGGGTGGTTGGTGTGGCAGGGTCTCCCTGGGGTCCCCCAGCTTCTCTCCCTGGGGCTCAGTGGAAATTGGGGTGCAGCATCGCATTCTTAGCAGCAGCCTGCATGGAGGGGTGGGTGGCCTTCCCAGCTCCACAGGCCCTGGGCTGCGTCCTCAGGAAGCTGCCCCACTGCGTGCAGCCCTGCCCCGGGGAAGAGAGGATGCTTTCAATCTATGACAACCACAACACTGAAACTGACTCTACTGGGTGCACAGACACATGGACCACTGAGATAACCAAAAACCAGCCAGCATGGGCTTCTTAGAGGACAACAGTGACGCGGCCCGGAGCTTGGGTCCTCAGCACCACGGCCACTCGACCTTGCCCTCGTCTGCTGTGCAGTCCTGGGAGAGGTGGGCGGAGCTCGGGGCAGCCAGCCAGCCGAAGCGGAGGAGGATGGGTGTCCCTTCCGCTTGTTCTCCTTCTCCTCGCTGTCCCTTCTTCCTGCCTCCTGTCTCAGGAAGGAAGGGCAGTGGTGGCGGAGACCCAGGCCCTCGGAAGCCAGTACTGGTGCCCTGTTTGTGAGGAGTACACAAGCTAATTTCTTCAGCTACTGATTCCCTGGATCTTCTGTCACAGCACAAGTAACTCTTAACTGACGAAAGTAAGAAATTGGACATAAGAAGCAGAAAATGTATGGAGATTCCTCAAAAGAGTAAAACTAGAAATTCCATTTGACCCAGCTGTTCTCCTTCTAAGTATCTTCTCAGAAGAGTTAAAAGACATCACATTATAGTGATCCATGTGCACTATGTTTATAGCAACAGAATTTACAGTAGATAAATCTTGGAAGGGGCCTTTGTGTCCATCAACAGATCAATAGACAAATAAATACAATTGTGTGGCATTTACACACAGTGGAGTAGTACTCTGCCATGAAGAAGGATAAATGTGGTCATTTGTAGGAAAATGAATGGACCTTGAGACCATATGTTAAGGGAAATAACTCAGATTCACATGCCTAAATATTGCATGGTTTCTCCTATGTGAGAAACCCAAAGTGTAAATAAAGAGAAAAATAAAAGGTGCCAGGAAGTAGGGAGATGGATCTTTCTCAGATGGGAAGGGAACCAAGAAATGGAGGAAGGGGTGGGGGAGGGAAGGGCATGAGAAAAGGAAAGATGTGTTCAGTTGACACGGGGAATGTAAACATCATACACCGCAAAAGCGGACTCATAACAATAACTAAAAAATGCAACCAGAAATACTCAGTGTGACAAATACGGTAGCTTAAATAAAGAATTCAAGAGAGGGCTCAGTGACTAAATGGAAGGCAGGGAGATCAATTAGAAAGCTAGGTGGTGATGTCCAGGACTTCGTTCCTAGAGGAATCAGAAGGGGTTAAAGATGTGGATATACCACAGTGTGAAGACTTACGGAAAGCAGAAGTGGCAATGTCAGTACCTGAATAGGAGGTATTTCTGATGGAAAAACAAACAACAGAGAAAAGGAAAATTGAAAAAACAATGACTAACCTTTCCTCAAGTGCAGGAGAGATAGTCATGAAATTAATCAAAAGAGCTTATGCAGGGTGAAACAAAACAAGTAAATGGAAGCCAGGTGTGGGGGGTACTCGCCTGTAACCCCAGCACTCGGGAGGCCGAGGCAGGAGGATCATTGTGAGTTCGAGACCATCCTGGGCTACAGAGTGAGCTGAAGGCTGGCCAGAATTGCATAGCGAGATCCTGTCTCAAAAAGACAAACAGGCAAACAAACAACAAAAACAACCAAGAAAATAAATCGAAACTCACACGTGTATGTATTAAGGTGAAATATAAAGGGATCCAAGTTTAAGAGTACAATTCAAATAGCTTTTAGAGCATAAAAGCGAATCACCTCCCTCTAACAAGAATCGTGGAGCCGTGCTGGATAGTGGATAATATGTTTCTTTATTTCTACTTTTTGGTGGAGAGGGTTGAACCCGGGAGTCACACATGCCAAGCACATTTCTACCACCCTCCTGCACCCCTGCAGCAGGAAACACTATTTTTAGAGCGATGATAAAACCCTACTCGATTGCACAGTCTTCCCGGGTGCGTTATCGCTTGAAGAAGGGATCCTCCCGTGCACAGTGCCTCAGAGGACTTACCACACTAAGTTCCTTTTAAAGCCGTTCTAGCCACAAGGTCAGGAAGTTGGCAGTGCCAGACTTAGTACCAGTGATTTTGTAAATAAAGTTTTATCCGGAGTTTCGCTCCTTCATTTACGTCCAGTGCCTGCCTTCTTTCCCGCGGCAAAGGGAAGGTTAAGCCGTCGAGACAGCACGGTACGTTCCAAAGCCTGAAATATTTACTGTCCTGCCCTCTAGAGAAAAAGCTTGCCAATTTCTGCTCCACGGTAAAGTACTCAAGCAAGAGGAGAAACGAATTCAGGAGACTTGGAGGTGAGTGAAGTTAGGGGCGGTAAATAACCTGGTGGAGTTTAAACAGTAAAGGACCCACCCAAGTGGAAACACATGGCAGCGACTGCAGAGCCGGTGTTGATGCGCTGGGCGTGGGGCGGGGAGGAGGGAAGACAGAGCGGGCAGCCCAGGGCCTGAGCAGAGCCTCACACCCCAGGGCACACGGGGTGCGGGGGAGGCCTGGAGCTGTGCACGCGCCCAAGGCGCGGTCCCTGGCTGTGGAGAGGTCGCCAGGTGCGGGCGCAGAGCCGGAAGGGTGGCTGCGAGTCAGGGACAGGTGCCTGGCTGTGAGTCCGCAAAGTTTCCCCGACCTGGCCGCTGCCGTGCTCAAGAGCGGCAGTGTGGCTACCGGCAGGCTTGAAAATGATGGGGGAAAGCAGACAGGTGCGTGCTCTCAACAGACCAGCGCTGCTACTGGGAGCATGGACATAGACCAGGGAAGACAGGAAGGCGAGGGAAAGGAGGAAGCACGGTGGGTGGAAATGGGAAACGGCCTGGCAGGAATAAGTCCCAAGGCAACAGTGATTACAGCACCCAGAGGTGCACAGAGTCAAACCACCCGGAGAGAGATGCTCCGATTAGATTTTTAAAAAGATGATTGTGAGGCAAAGGAATGAAGCGACTGTGTCTCCATGGAAACGAAGGCATGGCATGGAAGTTGTCAAGTGATAGTTATTATTGTGCTTTTTTCTGTATTGAGTTGATTGTTCAGAATTGAAGTAATATCCAATATCCCACAGTCAGAAGTTTTACTTCCCAATTAATGATCTGGGTGACTTTCCTTGCCAGTGACTCACTAGGACTTAGTGAATGAAGGGAAAGTTGGAGGGTACTCTTCAAAAGTCTTTTATTTTTCTCTGATGGAAAAATTTCTGCCTTATTAAAAAAATACGTAATGAAGCCACAGTAAATATCAGTGGTTTAAATGAAATTTGAGTAATTGGTTTAGAACCTTCTTTATCATTAAAAGCTGCCAGAAAGATGATAACATGTGTGTCCCAGAGGAATCAGTTTCATTTATTTTGAATATAGTTGACTATGACAAAGCCAGAACTATAATGCAACCACTTTATGAAATTCTGGTGTGAAAACTTCTTCCTCTCCTCCTCCTCCTTCTCCTCCTCCTTTTTGAGACAGTCTTGCTGTGTTGTTGAGGATGGCCTCAAACTTGCAGTGATCCTCCTGTTTCAGCCTCCCAAGTGCTGGGATTACAGGCATGCACCACGCCTGGCTCTCCATAAACTTTTTATTCTGTTCTACTTAATTTTTGTCATAAGACTGTAAACTTATGGCATAGGAGCTTGTTTTGCATCATACTGGAAGAACTGATCACTTTTCCCACTGCTACAAGCAATAACCACATTAAAAAGGCATGAGAATGCATATTGGACATTCATCATGGAGAATAATTACTAATCTCCAGTAACAATAAGCGTTGACTTCCATTGATGTATCTTAGCACTAAATGTAAAGTCTCAGAGAACAAACATATCCTGTGTTTTGGAGCTTGTGAAATGAAAGCTGCTCTAAACAGTACTTACCAAGACTGACCATCAGTTTGTCCTTCCCAGTTTGTCTAATGTCAGAAAATGTTCATACTGTGGAATTTCAAATTTTCTACCACTTTTCTGTACCTGTACTGAGAAAGATAACATTTAGAGAGTAGTCACATCATGGCCATCATGATTTCAGTATCCTGTTCATCTGCAAATTGAATATGTAACTCTCCAAATACTCTAATGTCGTGAAAATGCACAGCTAGGGAAACTGGGGAGGCTTTGTGACTCTACAAAGAATATTTAACTAGGAATGCGGTCTCTTTATTCATATAATCATTGGCTAGCATGCTAACAATGGCAAAAGAAAAGGTTATCTGGAAATTTCTTAGAAGAATTGGGAAGCCAAGTCTACGTCAGACTGAGCTGTGTAGTAACATCTTGTATCCAGATCTCAGGAAGCTCCTGACCCTTTTGCCACGTGAGGGCACAGGAGATAGCTGGATATGAGACAGGAAGTAGCTTCTCACCAGGTGCTGAATCTACCAGCTCTTCTGTCTTAGACTTTCCAGTCTCTTGGAATGTGGAAGATAAATCCTGTTGACTATGGCATTTTGTTGCAGCAGCCAAAATGGACCAAGTCTCATTCTGGTAAATGATATCAGCACTCAGATTGAGCTGAAGACAATTAGTCTGAGTTCCAAATCTTCTCCTCCTCCTTTTACAAATACATCCTGCCCCACTATCTGTCATTCAAATGGACTGAGGACTTCCTGCATGTGGGCTGTTTTGCATGGTGTAATGGTGAACTTGCTGTGCAGGATGAATTCACTGCTCCCCAGGAGCTGAGTTTCTGGTGGTGCTGACTGCAGAGTGAGTAGGAATTACACTATGGCCACGGTGCCAGGATATGTGGGAACACCATGTGACTCGGTTTTGGACATCAAGGAAGACTACCTGGAGAAAGGGCTATTTTTTGCTGAGCTCTGAAGCATGTATACGATTAAGCAGGTGAAGGCCAGTGGGAGCAGGTGGAGGATATAAAGTCTATTCCATGCGGGAAAAGGCTCAGTGACTGTAAAAACTGTGGTGTACTCAAGGAACTATAGAGCAGGCATAGAAAGAACACCGGCTAGGTGAAAGAAGAGAAAAGCGTTAGGTTACTAAGCGCTGCTGGATCACCCATGTTAAGATGTTTGAATTTCATGACAAAGATGTTGGAAGCTGCCAGAGGATAAAGAGGGATATTTGATTTGATTTGTGCTCTCACGAGATCATCTTAGAAGAGGTTTGAAGAGTGGAAGCTGGAAAGGAGGAAACCAAGGGGCAGGAGAGAAGTTGGGGAGCTTGGGAATCAAGCAGGCAAGTGATGGCGGCGGTCTACCTTGACCAGCAGCTGAGTAGGCAAGAGATGTTAGAGGTCGGAGGGATAGGAGTTCATAACTGATTAGTTGTAAGGGAATAGTCGCTACAGCTGATGTCCACGCTTGTGACTTGGGTCAGTGCGGGCATGGCAGTGCCCTCTGAGACAGGGAGAGCCAAAGGGACATCGCAGTCCTAAGACTGCTGAGGTGGAGGTGTATGCTCAATTTTGCTTCTGCACTGCCTTCTCTTTCATGGACTTTCATTCTTCTTCAGGTTCACGTGTTAAGACTTCTTTTTTATTGGGCTATGTTTCATTTCTCTCTTCAAGTGTTTTGTTTTCACTCTGTAAAGAGTATTTCTCATCAAAAACAGTTTTTTTGTTTGGTCCCAGCCTATTATAAGTTTTGAGATGTCCCCAGAATATAAGAAAACTATTATCAACTCCTCCCCTCAAATGTTTGCTTTTAATTTACATTTCTTTTTCACATTAGACTTTGAGATATTTAATGATACTTGTCTTCACGCTGCACTCCTTATTGTTACTGTGTGTCAGTTATGTGGAAATTTTTAACGTATTTTTAGCTTGATTCCCTGAAAGACCAGCCTTAGCTGCACTAAACCACAAATAGGCCTTCAGTTTGTGACAATCACGGGATGTTAAAGACTGAAAATTACAGCAAAGAGATGATACAATGAGTGGCCATCTCTGTTATTTTAGTTTTTTATTACTCTTGTAACAAATTACTGCAACCTTGATTGCATAATGTAACCGGCATTTATAACTTATAGTTGTATAGGTCCGGAGTCAGCTGAGGGACTAAATTGGGCACCACTCTGTCTGTGTTCTCTCTTCATAGACTCTAGGGAGTCAGTTCCCTCACCTTTTTCAGCCTCTAGAAGTCACTCATTTCTTGATCCATGGCCCCTCTTCTGCCCAAGCCATCCAAGGCATGTTGAGTCCTCACTCGACATCTTTCTGGCCTCTTCTTCCACTTCTAGGCACCCTTGTGAATACCTTGGGTCACTCGAATAATTCGTGGCAATCTCTGTCTTTTCAGGCTGGCTAACTGGATTTCGTCTCCAACTTTAATTCCTCTTTGCCATGTTCCATAAGGTATGTATAGCTCTGGGAACTAAGCCATGGACATCTTGGGGTGGCCAGTTTTTGTTTGTTTGTTCTTTTGCCTACCACACTCAGAAAACCCAAATAACAACATTTTAACTATTAAGTGTTTTCTTTTGCCTTTTGAATTTATATGTCAGTCACCAGTGACTCCCACATCACAAAGTAAAATAGGCAATTCTCAGTTTTCTGACTTCTTCAAAACCTTCTGTCTTTGTCTGGCTTCCAATATGGCTTCCCCTCCATTTCCTTGCTCTTGCTTCCCAGCATGCCTTGCTGGGTGCTCCTGGTCTCCTTGGGCACATAATGTCGGAGTGCCCACTGGCTCCATACTTTGTTTTCTCCTTGCAGCATCTCTACTCACTTCCTTGGTGACTTCACACTCTCATGGACTTGAATGTCATTCTGTTATAGTTGATACATTGTGTCAACTTGAGAAGGTTAGAAGTTTAACTGAGAGACTCAGCAGGGAACCAGAGTTCTTACTTTGTAAATATCCTCATCCTGTGCAAAGGAGGGCAAGGCTACACCCCCACTGAAGGGGCGGATGTGGCCTGTGTACAATATAAGGGAGAAGAAGAGGCTTGTTTCCCCCTTTTGCTCTGGCTGCTGCCTTGAAGTGTTGCCCCAGTGCCATGCCACCCTACCTTGGAGCCAGCTGATTACGGACTGAAATCTCCAGAATCTGTAGGCTAAATAAAACCTTTCCTTCCTTCATTTTGGGTGTCAGGTGTTTTGTTCCAGAACAAGAGAAAAGTAACCAAGACAAATTCTCATGCTGATAACTTCATAATTTTTATTTCTCTGGCTGGACCTCACAAATTCCACATGCATTCAACTCCCTCTTTACATCTGCACTTAAACATCTAATAGATGTTTCAGTGTCAACAGGAACTTAAGTTCCTCACCTAGGTTGGTTCAATCTGTGACTGTCTTTGTCTCAGTTGGTGGCAACACCATCCTTCCAGGTTCTCAGGCCAGAATTCTGTAGTCCCCTGTGAATCCTCCCTTTTCCTCCACTTCATGTTCCTTCTGTCAGGAGATCTGTTGACTTCGTCCTTGAGATGGATACATAATTCATCAAGTCTCAATTGTTTTGCTGCTGTTACCTTGGTCTGTAAATCACTTTCAGGATCTCAAGATTCTTGAAGTATTGTTAAAACTTTCTGCAGTGAGGGAAATCACACGTAAAAGTATGGTATTCCAAAAATGGAAGAACTTTTTATTTTCATGGGGGCAAGATCTCTGCAATTTGTGACTTGCTGACTCTTGGATACAAGAACCACAAAGTACAACTTGTCTTAAATTCCAGTTTCTCAGATGTTTTGTGCTTTACGAAGAAAGGAAAATCACTTGATCTTTAAAATTACAGAAATATATCATAGCTTTCTATAGCTAGTCAAACCCAGAAATGTCCCGAATATGATTTTGGAAAAGATAAATTTTGATATTTATGGATTCTGATTGTATTTACTTCTACTTTGACCAAACCATAATAACTCTTAGCTTTACTGGTTTTAATAGGGAAGTTGAGTAATAAATTCTGATTATGCTGGCAGGCAGACCTCCTTATACAATACTTCTAAGTACATCTGTATATACTTTTAACTGACCAAAGTAATAGCATTAGGTTAAATGTGAATACTTAAAAAAAGAATTTTCACTGTGAAGAAAACTGCCTTTGATTTCATTATCAATTTAGTCTTCTCTAAAGATGAAGACAAAAGTGAAATATGCAGCTCTGAAAGGGATTATTTCAGGTCAAACATCTTGCTGCATAGGATTTGATGATTTTGGATTGAACTGTATGTTGAAGTTTTTTGTTTTTGCTACTAAAAATTCATATTTCTGGTTAGTAATTCTAATTAAATGCTTCTTCCCTACTCTGTCCTCCTGGGGTTGCTTGTTTGAAAGAAATATTCCAGAAAAATTTCTTTGCAATTCTTTCACAGTCTTTTGCAAGCTTTCTTCATTTTTTTGTAGACATCTTTGGAAATAATTGCTATAGCAGCTTGTACTCTGGAACTCCCCATACTGACACTAATTGTCTCCTAGAATATTGATGAGAATACAGTTTGTCCCCAGTGATGATGTAAACTATTTTTTTTGGTCTATTCTCCAAAGAGATCCTGAGTCTTCTGAAATAAAGCAGCACTTAGACAACTTTTAAGAGTAGAAACAATAGTAAACAAATTAAAGTGAGGTTACAAAAGTTCATGAAGATGGATTTGAAAAACAATTAAAGGGAGAGAAAGCGGCTCCTAGGCACATCTCTCACTACTCCGCATGTGGGATGCGCTGTGCGTTAAACCATGTAGATCTCAGGACCTCCAAACAGGCAGGACTCGGATCTCTGCTCTTACTTGCATCCAGTGGCCTCAGCATGAGCTGCAGTATTTGTCTTTCACTTGGGGTTGGATTCTTTTTAAAAAATTAGTACATATGTGTTTATATTCTTGTGGGGACTTAGTACATGTAGATAATAATATCTTCATCCCTTTTCTCCCTCTCTCTCTCTCTCCCTCCATCTCTTGGTTCCCTCCTCATTTGAGAAAAGTCTATCTCCCTACTTCTTATTATCTGTTTTTTGTTTTGCACTTTATTTACATTTTGGGCTTCTCATCTAAGGGAAACCATGCAATATTTATTTTGTGGTCTGATTTATTTCACTTGTTGTAGTTGCAAGGTGTATCCATTTCCTACAAATGACTCATTATCCTTCCTCTCAAGAGCATATTTGGGGAATCTACTTAGTACTAGGGGCAAAGCAATTGCTTGGTCACTTTTGTCATTGCCACAAAGTTGATGACAGTAGTTTTCTAGACATTCACTTGAAAGTGGCAAGTAGTGTTTCTGAAAGAGGCTTTCATAGTCAGTCCCACAGGTCTTAAAGCCCCACAGGAGCAGGTCCCGATGCAGCTCTGGACCTTACTCATCTGGACGATGCCAGATGGGGCACACGTGGAGGGGCACCTTTGCCGGTGAAACCGGTGTTCCTGGAACTCACCCACCTGTCTTGATCTCTAACCCTCCGGTTACTCATGTGAATCCTTGGGCACACAGATGACTTCTTTGCTTCTCAATCTTCTTGATTTGTGATATGAACATCATAATAGTAATAATATCTGCTGTTAGCATTGGTAAGAGGATTGCATTAGTTCCCTTAAGCAAACACTGGCCATTATCACTGGGATGAAGGGTTCATGTTTTTAGCAGTGAAAGTTTTAAATCAAGATGCAAGCCAGATCACCCATTCCAAAGTAAGAGTGAGATATTTTGAAGCAGTACATTTGAATTCCCAGCATTCTGAAAACTTGTAGATTGGAGAAATTTTACCAACACTGAAAAGAAGTATGTTCTGAGACGTGCTAATAAGACAGTGGGGAGGGGAAGGGGAACATAAAAAAACTGAGGATGTGTGATGTGCATGGACAGCTCCCCATGAGAAATGTAATCATTATGGACTGCAAGCATGTCCTAAAAAATAAAAATTAAAAAAAGAAAAATAGGTGGCCAAGAGTTTGGCGTTTCCAGTGTTCTCACCGGAAAGGGAAGTTCTGAGTCACAGAACTGACGGCAAAATTAGTTGTGTATAAGCTTATGTAATATTGATGTTCCTTGGTCATGTGCTTTATGTGATTCTGAGTTTCAGTAGTGAAATCCTCTAAGAACTAACTCAGGAAGATTTTTGCTTTTTGTGTTTTAGTTCTTAGAGAATGTCATCACTAAATCAAGTCAAGAATCACTCAGAATCAAGTCAAGTTTATAACCAACACTTGGAGTTTTTATTTGCTATGGATGATCAGAAAGGTAGATGATGCTAAATTGAATTTATGTTCATTAATAGTATGTACCTGAAAGAGCCTTGGGTATTCATTACAAAACACAGCCATAAAATTGGTTTTCAAAAATTACACACAGCAGTTAAGAACTCTTAGCCCTTGGCTCTATTCCCATGAGCTGCCCAGGATTCTTGGGTTCCAGAATCTCACCTCCCCATCTCAGATGAATGCACTCAAAGAAATAAAACTACAGTGCACTTTGGTTCAATGTAATTCAATTCAAAAGATAAACATCTGTTATGTACAAAGGACAGTATCAGATGCCAAGGACTAAGAAAAAGAATAGAGAGACAAATACAAAAGCAAATGCACCCATTCACAGGTATTTGTTTGGAGCTGGCCCTGTGCAGGAAACAGTATGTGTAATACACAGCATCCCAGCCTTTGCTGCTGGTGGGAAATTTTATATATGATGATAATGGAAGACCTCATAACAAGGTGGGAATGGGAGAGAATTCTGAAGGATCTGAGGGAGGGAGCCTTGTAAAAGGACTTTTCTGGCTGAGAGAAAAATGACTGCCAGTCTGAGGACAGGCATTGAGGTAGCAGTGATGGCCTGAGGAGTCACCAGTGCAGAGTGGCGGCTCATGCGTCTAGAGAGTTAGCAGAGGCTTTCAGCCGTGTCATGAAGCGTGGCTTCCACTTGCATTCAGAGAGTAGATAGTAGAAGCTTTTGAGAAAAGATAGTAAAGGTCAAAGAGCATGGAGACCAGTTAGGCAGCGTGGCCAAATTTCAGGAGAAGACAGTGGCGTGGACTAGGGCAGCCAGAGTGGAGGCAGGGATAAGGGCTATGCTCTGGGTATATTTGAAGGTAGACCCAACAGTAAGTATTGTTTTGGTTGTGAGAGGGTTAGATGAAGAAGGGGTTCAGGGTGATGCCAAGGTTTCTGGCTGAGAACTGGGAGAATGGGGCTTTGCTATGGAGAGGAATGTAGCTGAAGGGGAGAGCAGAGTTAGGGGAGAGCAGAGAAGGGGAGAGCATCTTCTGGCAGATGATACTTAGCAGGTTTGTGTGAAGATAGAAGCTAGGAAGGAAAAATTGATGGAAGAGGTGAGCGTTGGCTTAAAGTGCCCACTGTCAATTGAAGTGATCTCAGAGAGTATGTGGGTTAGTAGAGAGAGCGGTGTACTTGGCATTAATTTTGGGGGAGATCTGAAGACTTTGGGGAGTTCTCAGAATAACCATGGAGGCAGCGACTGAGGTGAGGAAAGAACAAGATGTAAGTAGAAGGAGTAGTCAGGAGCAGGGAGCCCACTGTGTGGGCTGGTGTACCCCAGTGGACCCCAACCCTGGATGCTCATTTGCAATGACCTAGAAAGCTTTTTAAAAAAATACTAGAATCCAGGCTCCATCTTAAATACATAAGGTCAGAATTTCCGAGAGTGGGACCTATGAACTGGTACTGTGAAAAAACTCATAAGATTCGTTTTGTAGTCAGAGTCGAGATTTCCAGATTGATGTGGGTAGAAAATAATTTGGACAAAGAAGAAATGAGCCAGGTTGCAAAGTCATTAAGGAGTTGGGTAGAGGAAACCTACCCAGAAGGTTGGCTGCATATCTTTGTAAATGGTCCTAGGATGGAGGCAAAAGAACACCGGGAAGTGTTTAGATGCTCAGGCCTTTAGAAAAACCCAGTTTTTGAAATAAAGAAAGGGCCTATTTGCTGTTTTAGAGGATCTGTCTGGTACTTAGTACTTTTGCAAGTCAAAACTACAAGTCTGCATTGCACTAAATGTTGCACTAATAAAACTGGCTTCCAGTCCCAAAGTTTTCTGTAGACTATTGAATGAAGGGAAGAACAATGAAAATCATAGTATGATATCTAATAAAGCATGCACATATTCTGGAAGGCCTCTCTTTACAAAAACAAACTACAAATATTAGCATCATTTACATTAAAAACAAATCCAGCAGTTGATGCTAACCTTGAATGCCTTAAATACCTTAGGGATGCAGAAAGTTTTGCCATTGGTGGGGTCTGCAGAGTGGATTCTCCCACACATGTATCAGAGAGGTGGGAGCTCTTACTGGGATTAAATTTAAATTTTATTTTACCCTGGCAATCTCTCTTGAATCAGTTTTGCAACTCTCAGCAAAAGCAGTGTTTATGTCCTGCCTTTTCACAATTTTCATCCAGGCAGTTGGTCCTGGGGTGGACTTCTGTACGTCCCTTGTTGGAAAGGTGCAGGATGAGCCTCTCTGGTCTCTTTGTGGCTGCTTAGTGTGGACATTTGTGACGAAGTTGTTCTGAATCATGGGTCTCAGGAAAGGTCAGGGAACTGGCGTTTTGATGAACACACAGCTATAGTTGGCATGGATGATTCTGTGTGAGCTCGATTTTGCCTTCACAGCAGGGAAACTGAGTCCGGGCCATGCCCTTTTGTTCTGCCCTTCCTGCGTGGCATGGTACAGTCAGAGTCACTCCAGGAGCAGGTCTGGAGCAGAGCCCAGACCAAGGAGTTTCTGCCCCACTGCCCAAGAGCTGCACGCATTTTGAATTTTTATTCTTTAATTGCTCCCACTTTGAGTGCCAGTGACACCAGGAGCCCACGCTGTGTAGCTCTGGAGTCTGGAGATGCAGACGGGAAGGTGCTCTGGCCAGGCCGGCATGGATGGTGCCGCGAGAAGACCCAGGAGGACAAGCAGCAGCACAGCAGGGACAGGCAGAGAGAGGTGCCAGCTGTCCTTGCCTTGCGGTTTGCCATTGCCAGCTGGTCCACAGCCAGGAGCAGCGTGGGGCTGATGAGGACTCCGGGGCTGGGTTTATTTACTGATGAACTTTTTCGCATGTGTTTCGGTATGGGTGGTGGCGTGGGGCCAAGAGTTCATACAAACAAATTTCTACAAGGGAAGATTTCCACAAGGAGCTCAGTGAATCATCAAGAAGCAAAATTAGTTTCTTTTCAGTGAAATGTCAAATGTAGGTGAAATTGCCAAAGATAGAAGAAGAATCTGAAATCTTTCTCAAAGTCAATCTTTAACAAAACAGAATCTAGGTAATTGAGAAAGTCTTCCCATTAGAAACTATTTAACAAAGAGAAAACACGAAAGGGTGGTGACAAAGCTTCCTTCACAGTCATACTCTTAGGATTCTTTATATTAGGACACTGCAGTGAGGAAAAAGAAGAGAAAATACATAAATGTAAGGTGAGCTCTTGGACCTCAGTCCTCATTTAATCGATTCATACCGGCAGAAAGGCAGACAAGTTTCTACATGATCATCATGGGACTGACTATCGTGTATTTTCATGTGTATATGGTAGGTTCAAATAGGTTCTATTTGATAAGTTCTGGTGTTCGTTTGTTTCTTCAAAGGAAAAATGTAATTATGAAATATGAGTATGATGTTGAGAATGTGAAACAAGGACCTCTCTTTACACATCTGTAAGTGTTTTTGCGCACAATAGCGTGTAGGCATTTATTTCTATGTGAGTCATACACGAGTGTCCCACCTTTCAGGATGTGTAACAGCTTTGGTCAAGCTCAACGCCTAAGGGGAAATTAGACTTGTGGGACCTGGGAACAGCCCTCCAAGGCAGCTCTTTGCTGAAGGAGGTTGTTTGACGGAAGGAGGAGAAAGGAGGCTGTTCAGAAGGCAACCGTGGCCGAGAAGAGACAGGGGAGAAGCATGTGGGGGAAGATGTGGTGCTCATGAGCTTTGCGGAACTGGGTCTGTTTCCAGGACGGTCTCGCTGTCTGTGTGGTGCAGGCTCCAGACCGTCTTGTGGGGATCTCCGAGAGAGGCGAACCTGGTCCCAGGGCCGTGACTGCGGCACCTTTGAGGCTATGTGGCGCGAAAGGTGCTGTGCACAGGTGTTCTGGGCTCCACTGGAGGACCGTGGCTCTGGGGCGCTGTTCCTCAGTTTCTCCACA
>RJWT010007057.1:0-28158 GCA_004365215.1 Cuniculus paca | reverse complement strand
TGCCTGGGTTCCCTGGACCCCTGCCTCCTCGGCTTTCTTGGGCAGGAGCAGCCCACTGGGCGCTGAGCAGTGAGGGAATAAATCAGAATGGACAGTTCCCAACCAGCACTTAGCCTTTTACCAGTCCCCTGGGACAAACATCAGTTCACACAACTTTTTAATAAGTCTAAGGAGAGAAGAGTCCCCACTGAACTGTCACCCACGTGAATAGGCATGCAGTTGTTTTAAGGCTCTCTAACAAGTTTTTACCTGGGTGATCTTTATTTTTAATAGGTAATATTTTTGTAGTGCTTTTTATATTAGGCCCTTAAATCCACAGTATGGCCCAGCATGAAAGAGTTTCTCAGTTCTTCAAGGACGAGTTATATGTTACTGTATTGTTCCAACACTTACAGCACATTTCCCAACATAAGCGGGGATCCTTGGTTAATTGATCCCTCAAGCTATGTCTCAGTGCATGACTGAGCAAGCAAATCATCTCATTTACTGATGTTTTGTGGAATACTTTATAAAAATGTATGTGAAGCTTCACTGGTATTGAACTGTATGCATTCAGGTGCATTATTGGTAAATGAAAGATTTAAAACAAGCGGAAATAGTGATTATCATATCACTGGGATACAGAAGAATGAATCATGATTCTGTGTGAAATGTTGTAGTCTAATAACCTGGGTTCTGTTCTACCAAGGAATTGCTTGGAACCAGAGAGGCTCGATTTTGAAAATTAAGATTTGTGGGGTGCTTTAGACAGGCCCAAGGTTTTCATTTTTCCCTGCTTGCTGTGGTCCAGTAGTAGCCACTTGCCAAGGAAAGGTTACATTTTTTTTTATACTCCACCAGAGAACTATGTGGTTTTATAGTTTTATTTAGATGTACTATTGACTGATAAGTAATACAAATGAGGATTTTTGTAACTTGGGAATTTATTGGCTTGTGTTTCTATTGTGTTCCAGTTGCCTGGCTCTATCCTATTCTTAAGTATACCCAGAGCCATTATGGAGAGATGTTTTCAAAGTAAGTTTATTTCCAAATTTTTGTGTTTTGTTACTTGTAAATATTATAGCTAACTGATACATTCAGTTACTCTACTCCTAGAGCTTAGGGTTTTAGAAATAGCAAGAGTTTGAGGTGATCTGGTACTAGTAGTGAAGCTTTCTGTGTAATCCAGGTTTTGCTACGGCTTTGTTCAAGCAGTATACACCAAAAGAAGCCAAAAGCCAGCTGGAATAGTTCCTGGGTGTGATTTCAACCTTGTTTGCAATTATTTTGAAGGAGAGAAGCCATTTGGATCAGGTATGTATAGCTACACATGTAGTAAAAACTCAGATTCTATCATCCTTTCCCTTGTATCACATAGCAAGTTCTACGGACAAAATCAGTTGAAGTGAACTTTTGCAAATGGGAAAAGGATCTAGGGAAAAAGAAAGAGGAGAGAAAGGGAAAATAAAAAGGACTAAGATGTAATATGTATATGTATGAACTCCCTACAACAGTGAATGTATTCATTATGTATCTCAAACATGTACTAATAAAAAAATCACTTCGGAAGGATATGCAAAGTGAAAAGTTGTGGTTAGGTTTAGAATAGATATGTGATCCATATCCTTAACTCCCTACCCCAGGATAGGAATAGGGATGAGGAAGCATGAAAACGTTATTCTCTTTTTATTCCAGCTCTTACCTAAGTTAAAACTTAACTTTCCACAGATGAAGGCAAAATTCAGTGTACAGTATCATTAGAAAGTATTTATTTCCAAGGATACATTTCACTTATTTTTTAGTTCTTTTTCTGTTGCTATAACAAAGTAACAGTCTGGGTAACTTACAGAGTGAATAAGTTTATTTGCCTCATGATTCTGATGGTTGAAGGATATAAACACTGTGGCACTGGAGTCCTGGCAAGAGTCCCTTGGCTGTATCACATCATTGTGGAGAAACAAAGGGAATTGGCTACATGCAGAAGGGCCAAATGTGTGGGATGACCTCACTTTATAGCACCCACTCTTAAGAGAATTAATTGATTCTGAGAAACAAGCATTAAACTCGTATATCCCCCCAAAACCCATCACCTACTTTCCAGTAGTCCTTACCTCTTTAAGCCTCACCCCATGGAGGACCAAGCTTCTAACACATGAGTTTTTGTGGGATACACTCCAGCCATATCCAAACTGCAGTAATTAGTAGTAATATAGCAGCCATTTTCTTGTTGTAGTCTTCATTACGCTAGTGTTGTATTGTCAGTCTTTTCTCTGCCCAAGATATTTCTTAAGGTCAGAAAAATATTTTAATTACTTTTATATTTCTAGTACCAAGCACATTGCAAACACTCAATACATGCCATAGAAATGCAAGGTCCCTGAGGAAAAGTTGACTCTTGTTAAGGGCATAAAAATATCATTGCGAATGCAACATGGTAGAGAAAATAATATAAAACAATAATCTCCTTTCACCAGAGTTACTAAAAAAATTTAGAAGTAGTGCTTTCACAGCTTGAAGCAGGGAAGGCATATTTGAGAGTTTATAAATGGTCAAAACTTGCCTTTTAAGAAGATCTGTACTGCTCAGTTGTAGGGCGTTTGTTGTGTTGACTGGAATGTACAAGCCAAAAGATCCTACCAAGCCTGTCTCCACACTCCCTGCAGACCTGCCATGCTCACCTTCTCGTCGAAATGCCCTTAGGCAAATATTGAAAGAGTTCCCATGAAGGTGTGCTAAATTACTAGCTTACTTATGGTCATCTTGGTGTATCCTGCCTCAAGGATAAAGAACCTGTGTTCAGTCACTATTTTAAGTATAGATTGCTCAAATAATATTGAAGAAAACCCTTGCTTGTTTATCCTGGTTTGCTAACAATATTCAGAAGGGACTTAAAGTTGAGATCTTTTTGTGTTGTAATAGGGTAGTCATGGGGTATATGCTGCTTCTTCCTGTTGCCAGTGGAATTATAGCAGAAACTAGATTGTTCCAACTGTAAACAAATGAACTTCCTCTAATTGTTCCAGTATTTTTTCATATTGATAATGAAATAATGGGGAAGTGGTTTCTAGTTTAGTCAGGAAGGAAGAAAATGACATTGAATTATTTGATTTTTTACTTCTTAAAACATACAGTCCTTCTAGTCAGTCAAAAGAAAGATTACTGTTATTTAACAGAAATGTAATCAGCTAGGGCAAGTTAGATCATATTCCTGGGCGGGGGGGAAACCTAAATTCAACTGTTTCTCCAGGTTCAAAAAGTGAAATTAATGTGAATCTTCTTAGATTTTGAGAACAGAACCTCATTCTATGCTACAAAGAT
The DNA here is from genome assembly GCA_004365215.1 of Cuniculus paca. Classification (NCBI taxonomy): domain Eukaryota; kingdom Metazoa; phylum Chordata; class Mammalia; order Rodentia; family Cuniculidae; genus Cuniculus; species Cuniculus paca. The sequence goes on along the minus strand of RJWT010007057.1, from coordinate 24,861 downwards.
TTTTTTAATCCAAAGCTGAGACTTTCCCTATTCTCTCCAACTTAAAAATAAGCTTGAAGCAAAACATGGTTTCTGTTATTTAGTGTACTCTGAGGATACATATAAATATATATATTTATAATATAAATATATACTTATATATACTTTTGAGATTTTTTTTTAGAAGAAATGGTAATGAACTTAGAGATGGCTTATAGTTCTGAAATCCCATGTTCTCATTCAATATGACATCACTCAAGGAAAAAATATACACAAATGAACAAAAAATGCCATGTGAAAGACCTGGTTAAACATTAATTTCCTCATTTTCCAATTCTAAACTATTAAAATATTCCACTATTGAGACCTGTTGATGAGCAGACTAGGACTCAGAAGATTGTAGACTCTCACACTGAGGAATCCCAAGGCCTCACCTCAAGAGTGACTTGTTTCCAGCATTCAGACTGAGCACTGCACTTCTGTAGGCGTAGGTGTTGTTTGTATCACAGGTCCTGTGAAATGTTGGGTTCAGGAATTCAAATGTCCACAGCCATTTGGTATGAAATGGCTATAAATTAATGAAACATCTTTCAGGTTCTGTGTGCTAAATGCAGATGACTTTACCTCTTTGGCAAGTTAAATTGGAAATAGGTAGAATATTGGTAATAAATCGAAGCCACTACCTGGGTAGATGGATTTTGAATTACAAAAACTTGTTTTGGAAATGGGCTTGTGAGCGTCTAAGTAGTTAGAAAACTGCTATTACTGACAAGGCACAAGACTAAGATAGTTTAATGAAATTGCCTTCTTTCTGAGTCAGTATTAAATATCAGAGACTTTCAAAGGGAATGGATCATTTCGATTAAGAAACATAATGTGGAAAGGAGTATGCATAATTCCTTATGCACTTTGTCCTCATTCCTTGAACTAGATGATTTTGCCCTCATCTTAATGCTGTCTTTATGGAATGAAGGAATTTTCAAATTGGTTTTTAAACTCTATTAAGCCCTCATGTATGATATAACCCAACCACATTATTCAGGTTTTCTTGGCTTTCAGGAATAGCTTTGCAGCCATTATGTCATAATTGAACAGAACATTGTTGCACAATCTGAATTTGGAATATGCTGCCCTGGCTTTGGGCCAGTTGCTGAGTCAGTATCTTTGGGGTTGAGCATAGAAGGGGAGGGCTGCAGTGTGTGTGGACCCCATTGTATTAATAAGAATTCCCTTTAGACTCTGGTACTAGCGGGAGAGTATTGTGAAAATGCATTGCTGTACATGATTAGCATCATCATTTTACTTTTCTCAGCCAAATGTTTTCCTGAAAACCTTCTGCTGACATTGTCATGTGAACCAACCCCATTACTGAGTAGACTCCTCTGAAGCAGTGATCTGGGAAGAGTGACTGCTAAGGTCTAAAGATTCTAAAACAAACTCATGCTTACACTGAAGATTCCTTTCCCACTTCAGCTTCACATTTGTCAGCTTGCTACCAGCCAAGGCAAAAGCAGTGGCCTTTCTACACATGGAAGAGAATGCCAAGTTGAAGAAGATCGATCATTACAAATAGTCTTTGTGTCTAATACGGAGAAAAATGCATTATTCTTCTGTTGGAAGTAAACTTTTCCACAGTTTCAAGATGAGGACTAAGCCCTTTTAGTGTCACCCTCATTTCCCAACTCAGTCCTTTCGACACCAGGCTTCCCAGTTGTGATTGAAGACTGAGAGGAAAGAATTGGCAATGACCAAGTGCTTTTACACTCCAGCCTGGGTCTGTAAATTATCATCCTCTTTCAAGGGCCAAGTATTTTCAGGCTGCTGATAGTAAAAATGCTTCCCATCCTTTGTTCCAGGTCTAATGTAGTTACAGGTCATTCACATGGTAATTCTTCAGCACTGGATTTCCCCTTCTCAGATCAGGATTTTCAGGGCTGAAAGCCTATGCACATGGTACCTTTGGGTCTCTGGAAAATGACAAGCACGGGTGGTATAATTTGCATTTGACGTGGATGGAACTGAGACCCAAAGAGGTGAGGATTTTCCTGGTGTCTCAGAACTAGTTAATGACAGTTGCCTTTCTTTAGGATATATATTCATGAAATCCTTGCCTAAAAATTATACTCAGGGAATTCAAACATGCAGAATTCCAACTGAAACCCTACATGAAGAGTAATTTTAATGTGCTAAATGAATTACACCATTTATGTTTAATTACTCTGACTGATGAGTTGGTAGGAGCTGTGTTCATTTAAATGATTTTGATCTCTCTAGACAATTTGTTTAGAACTGCTTAGAGCAACTTCTATCTTTAATGATTAAAATGAAGTTCAACTTTACCAATACCTAGGCAGCTTCTGTTTTCACACACATGGATTGTGGATATTATAGGCTAAATAGTAATAGTTTTCATTTCTTCCACATTTGAAAAATAAAGGCAAGTACTGGGAAAGAGCAACTGGAAAAGAACTGGCCTTTGTTTAAAACCAATTAAGGGGAAACTTCAGTTCCTCAAAAACTCAGTTTCAGTGTGCTGTTTTAGAATTTTGTGAAATCTAGTGAGCTAAGCCAGTACCTCATACTGGGTACTTATTGGCTAGTCTTACCTAGACTTAGCGATGAGGGTGTTTGACAGTGATATGTCTCAGGAACCCCTATTTGACTAATGCTCACAACCTAAAATTTTTAGTTATTTGTTTGAAATACTTTTCAATTTTGCTGTTTCTCATTTCTGAGACTACTGTTACTACAGATTTAAGTCTTCCATTTGAGAACAGTAAAAGTACATTTCTATAAATATATTTTGGTTACTTTTCTCTTGTTGTTGAGACAAAATACCTGATGCCCAAGATGAAGGAAGGAAAGGTTTATTTATGTTACTGTTTTTGGAGGTTTCAGTCCATACTCAGCTGGCTCCAAGGCAGGGTGGCATGGCTGAGGGGCAGCCATTCATGGCAGCCACAAGCAACAAGAGCAAAAGGAGAAAAGCACGCCTTCTTCCCTCCCCTCTATTGTATGCCGGCTCCCTGCCCCTGGGCAGGTGCAGCACTCACACCACCAATCCCAGCTCTAGACAACGAACCAATCACAAATGCTAGACTCAGCCACTTCCATGACTACATGAGGCTTGGGGGGGCCACCTAGACACAAACCATAACAAAATAGAATTATTTATGACAATATCTTAGTATTATTTAGTAATCTGTAGTTAAGCTTTACTTTTCTATTCTGCCTAATGACTTATACAAAGATTTTTATGTGTATTATCCCTTTTAAGTTACTCAGTCAACTGCCTTCACCTCCTCCAAACCATTGTCTCCACCCTACTCAAATATCTCTTTTTAGTTAAGATGTTAAATTAAGCAAGAACCAGTCAAGGTAGTTCATTTTAGGAGTGGGCGTTGTTGGAAGAATTAATTCCCTTGAAGTAACATGAGATACATCTCTTCTGGTTTGCATACATTGTTTCACTGCTCCTATTCTCAGCAAGTCTCACTACTTTCTCATTCTGGAAACTCTCCCATTGGCTTTTGTGATGACACGCTTTCCTAGTTTTCCTCCTACTTCCAAACTGTTCTTACTATCTCTTTTACAGGTTCTTCCCTACCTACCTCTAGAGGTCGGACTGTCTCAGAGCTCTTTCCAGAGTCCTCTTTTTTGTTGTTTTATTTAGATGGTCTCATCTAGCTCCATAGCTGCAAATATCATTCTTGAACTGATGGTGAAGTCTCAAAAATGTTTACCTTCAGCTCTGTCATCGCTCCTGAATACCAAAGCTGTGAATCTCACTGTCTGCTTGAACTCCAGAATTTCCCTATGCTCTTGATCCTGCATATCCCTCAATCTGTTCTAGCCTCAGTTTCCTCATTTTTGGTAAATGGCACTGTCACCTACCTATAGGCTCAAGACTAAAACTGGATTATCCCTACTGCCATCTTTAGTTTCTCATGTCCAATTCATTGGCAAGTCCTGTTGGCTGTGTTTCTATTCTAGTAATTGCCATCATCCTTTCTCACCCAGACCACTGCAGTCATCTCCTAACTAGGTTTCTGCTTCCACTTTTGTTCCCTAGTAATCTAGTTGACTCTTGCTCCCTATACCCATTCTTCATGCAGTGGCTAGAATTCCTTCAGATGAAACTTTTCTCCTCCATATCAAATTGTACTTAAGCTCTCTTAACATAGTCCAAAAATCCCACATGATTTGAACCCTAATGACCATTCTTTAGCTCCATTTCCTACTTATTTCTCCTCTTTCCCTGTGTTCTGTGCTCCAGCCCCACTATCCTTTCTGTTACTTCCAGTGAGTTAAATTTGTCCTCACCTTGGGGCCTTTATATTTACTGTTTACTCTCCCTGAAGCACTCCTCATTCAGATCTTTGGACATTCTCATCCTTTAGTCTTAGTTCAAATGACAACTGATTAGAGAGTACTTTATTTAAAGAACCTCCCTTTGTAGGATCACATACTTTTCTCTTTCCTGTACATTTATCTGATACAGTCTGACATTAAAGAAGCTCTTCACTAGAATGTGGACCCTATACTGTGCTTTCTTGTTCATCACGGTTTCTCAGCACCTGTAGTAGCATCTAATACATGGAGAATATTATAGATAATTGTTGAATGAGTAAGTGAGCAAGTCATCCTACACCCAGATTGTTGAATTAACCTCTAACTCCTTCCCACCTCCGTACTCTTTTGCTGTGCAGTACCTTGTGCATGCTGTTGCCAGGTTAATCTTCCCAAAGACTGGGTTATCACCCCACTTGTTCAAAACCCATCACTGGTTCCCAGAACATACAGGACATCACACATTGCTTAACCACCATTAAAATTCCTCCACAGTTTCATCCAGGTCCACCTTCCAAACTTACTTTCTGCTGTTCTTTAAAAGGAATCTGTTGACTCCATTCAGGGCTTCCCCCATTATATTAGCCATCTTTCTCATTGCTGAGACATAATACTCACCCACAGTCTAAAGGAGGAGAGATTTAATTTGCTCATCAGTCCATGATCAGCTGGCTCCAAGGCAGAGACATCATGCCAGAAGGGTGTGGGGTAGCACAGCTGCTTAGTTCTTGATGGCCGGGAAGCAGAGCAGGAAAAGATTGCCAGAGAGTTCCATATATAGTACCTAAGGCCATATCTCCATGACCCACTCAGACACACTCAGAGTGTGCTGTACTTACCTGCTTTTCATTTCTTAATCTAATGAAATTAACACATCAAGATTAATAGCTACACCTGTGGCATTCCTACCTCAACAACTGTGTCTAATCCCAAATTTGGAATGTTTCCCCTTTGTCTATATATCTAAATTCTAAATGATTTAAGATACTTCTTTAAAATGACCTTCAATTTCAGCCCATTGTACTGACAGTACATGTTCTTATAGTACTCGAAGTTGTCTATTATATGACCCAATTGTTATGAGCCCTGTATTTCTAATTTACCTGTGTATGTATGTGTATATTATCTTCCCACCAGATTTTTTAGTACTTCATGAATAGGGATTATCTCTTACTCATTTTCAACTCTTCTTTTCCTCTTCACTGTGGTACAAATGAGTGAATAATATCTCTAGTTCATTAATCACTGTGAGGCCTACATAACTTTATTATTTTAGTTAAAAATTTACCATTCTTTTCCTGAATCCACTATACTGCCTCTAGCATTTTTGTTGCATGTGTCCAGTGTATAAAGTTGGTGACTCCATATACTTTACAGTATTTGTTGTAAGAGAAGAAATGAACTAACTACCAAGTAGAATGACAACAAAATCTGAAGATTTAATTTTACCAATAATTAAAAGGGGATAAAATTTGTGTGCATACATATATATATGTGTGGGTTTTTTTGTTTTTTTTCTCTTTTTTTTGAGACAGGGTCTCGTTATGCAGTTCAGGCTGGCCACGCGCTCACTTTATAGCCAAGGCTGGTCTTGAACTTACAACGATCCTCCTGCCTCAGCTTCCCAAATGCTGGGATTACAAGAATGCGCCACCATGCCTGACTGTTTGTGTGCATATATTAAGTAGTGGATGTATAAATGGTATATACTTTTAGTGAAATTGTAATCTTATTGGATAGGTAAAGTAAACACTTCAGAATTTTCAATGTTCATGCAAATTGAATGTGTGTGAAGGCAAATGAATGTAGCACCCATTGGTTCAAACAGTGGAATATAAACATCAAAGTACTTGGAAATTCCATGGTCATGATAATTATTTGAAGGAAAATTGAAGAGTTTCTGTCTGTGAGCACTCATGTGACAAATCATTCCTTTCTAGACACTGATTCTCTATCAGCTTCTCTGGTCCCCTGTATGGAGAGCCTGTTGGCACTGAATCTGGAAGCTGCAGAGAGGCATTCTGACTTAAAGAGCTGCTCATTGCCTTCAGGATTGGTGTATGATATCAGCCTACTACTCGTGGCTTAATGTGTTGCGTACAAGCAAATCATCAGTCCAGACCGAATGGCCAGAACAAAGCTAAACAGGATGCCATGTACAGGGGCCACAGTGCATAGTTAGCTCAGGATCTTCGTTGCAACACCTTGTCTGAGTTGATGCCACTTTCATATCAGTTCTGCCTGCCGGGTACCTGGATTGCTGGGGCTGACTCACTAGAAAAGCACCTGTGACCCAGCCATACCAACGTGTTAGGGGCCCTACTCCAGTTTGGGCCTTGTACCATGCTAGTCTTTGTTTCTGTTCTTTAGTCTCATTCTCAATTCTTTTTAGCCTCTTGGAATCAGCACCTCAAAGTGTCTTCAGTTTTCACTTTTGGCTTCATCCTTATATGGTGCCTGTTCTTGTTACTGATGTTCCCCAAGGGCCCTTCTCTCTGTCCCTCCTGCCCTTGCACCCAGGACCTCAAGCTCGGTTCCCATTTGTTCAGGGGGGAAGGAGGCTCAGACATACCTGGCTGATCAAAAGCACAGAGAATCCCTCTGGGGCACAATTTGTCCCTACTGTATTTCCCTGAATTAGGTAGACCACAGTGACCAAAGGACTCACATAAACTTTCAGTAATCTAAAATAATGGGGTTCTTTCCCTAAGGGTGTGTGTGTGTGTGTGTGTGTGCGCGCGTATGTGTGTTTCTATTCATCGTTTTAAAAATAGAAACATCGTACTTAGGTGGTAATGAATGTGAAATGGAGCACTTAACTTCTCACATGGCACAAATGACTGAACGGAAGCTCGGGGCTCTCTATGGAACACAAGTTCAGCAAGAGCTGTGGTAATAGCATTTGGTTAATGTCAACTCAACGTTAAAGTTACATTATGCTCTTGTGAAGAAGCTCCAGCATTATCTGATAATAACCAAGGCGGTACCTGTGCTTATGTAGACTTTCTGATTCTGCACATGAGCTAACACTGCAGCTTGCTGATGAAGGATCATTGCATGAGCTTAGAGCATTAGTGTGCCAAATGGTCAGTGAAGGTCAGTTTATCTACTCAAGCGAGAACAATGTTGTTTCCCTCCTAATCAGATGCACACAGTATTTGAAAAATCCGGGAGCCCCACATAAATGATACGTGGCAATAGCTAGGGCAGCTCTTCATGCAAGAAATGACTAATCCTTAATAAAGGCTCAAACGACCCTGACTTCTTTAGACTGTACTGTAATTGGCTGCTTTAATGGTGTGCTCTTCAGTGCTTAGCAGGGAAAATGCGTAAAGTTACCATCCCTAGCTTGCTTCAAGGAGTGCTGAATAGACCCAGTCTGTCCTCCCTCCGTGTTGTATTTGATTTTACCATAAAGCCCGCTGAAGTCAGCCTCAGTTTTGTTGAAAGGCCAGCCAGCGTTCCCGTTCTCTTTCAGGGTGATCCATGCTTCCGACTGGCACTGAACTTGAAACAGCAGGAGTCACCATACTTATTGTTGGACTATGGAATTTGTTTTAAGCACATTCCAAATCCAGGCTTATGCCTTTTCTTATGCCTCTTGCATTTTTTTTTAAAGTCTGTGACAAAGGTGACCCAATTTGCTTCTTTGATATTATGAACACAGTTGTTGTTTTTTTTTTCTGCTTATATCACAGAGGCATGTAACAAAATACAAAAGATAAAATTGTGTCTATGTGTAATAAGGACATGTATTTCATGACTAAATTCAGTGACATCGAAAAATGTCTTCTCACAGTGGTGAGCTAACAAGTAAAGACTGCTTTTCAGGATTTTTTTTGTAGTGCTAAGATACTGTTCAACAATAATCAAACTAATGAAAATGTCATATTGACAGAGTGGCCCACCTTAAGATTTTACTTCAAGTAGCATGATTTGGTGAATGTGACATTGACAGCAATGGTGTTAGGGTTTACAGAGTTAATAAAATGTTCTAAGGAGAATATTAGAGAGCTCTCATTGGAGTATATCATTTTTCATTTTATTTTCCAGCATTAAGTGGGATAAAAGAATTAAGGAATTTTAGCCTTAATGTCTGCCTGGGAGAGAGAGAGGGAGCTTTTGCTTTATGTCAGACTCTAATGTAATTCTATAATACTTCCAAAGATTTAAGTTAATTGAACATTATGGTAATATGCATATACCTTAGGACATTTGAAAAATATGCAGGTTATAAAATAGCATAAAAAAATTTTTATACTTCATCAAATGGTGGTAATTGGTTTTATTTTAATCTTTTTATTAGTGCATATTAGTTTTACAGACTAACGGGTTTTATTTTGGCATTGTTATGTGCGTATAAACAATGATCATTTCTGTCCTCGCAAGACCCCTTTTGTCCTTCCTCTCCCTGATTCCTTTCCTTTTCTCTGTCACTTTTACACATTTCTCAGTAAACTTACTGTATTTAAGTGATTAAAAATGTGACAAAAAGTAGAAATATAGAATAACGGTGGAGAAGAGAACAAGTTGTAAATAGAATGGTGGTAGCATCATTGAAAATATTAGCTCTGAGTTGGTTGAACAAATATTCTAGCAAATCTGGAATGAATAGCAACTCTGTTTACTATGACAGGTTTTATTTGTCTTGGGTACAACCAAGACCACATGCTGTGTTTTGTCATGTTGCAAATACTGAAGCAGATTTCCATTGTGAATGTGAGGTTTTTTTAAAGCCTTAACATCTCGGTCTCAACTCAGCTAAGTAAAAGCAGTAAGTTTTCTTTTCATTATCAGCCAGACATCAATAAATCTTCAAGCCCTCCACCAAAAGAATGTAGCTGTAGTTCACCGTCTTGTTATAGTTGTTGGTCACTGCCATAGATGGCCTGATCCTTCTTATTTCTAATGGCTGCATTCCTGCCCTTAATAAAGCTAATTTTTAGGGGGTTTTCTTCCATGTATAGTACACCTTTGACCAGCTTCCTAGGATGGTGTGCCACTAGTGCTACTTGCTGATTGCAATGCTACAGAAATTTCTACGTATCATAAACATGGTTAACATTCTCCCTACCACAGCCACCTTACTTTTCAGGGTGTTTAGACAAAGCTGTGTTTAGAAGCTGTGTCTTCTACCATGCTCACCTCTTGGAGTTTTTTTCGATTCTGCTAATTTTACAGAAAATGTAGATAGGAGGGCTTGACACTTAGTTGACACTAGCACAGAATGTTGTGAAATCGTTTGGGTCACTTTCTACCTTGGAGGAATTTTGGATAGCAGACCCTTGCAAAATTCTTGCCACATTCCTTTTTATGCATTATTAGGAATGGTTAGTTAGAAGGGATATCTGAGTAGAAGTGGCAGAGTAAGAGCTTGAAAGTGAAGTGAAGATCATCGTTTTCATGATCACTATCAGATCTTTTTTTGCTGTGGTCCCTACTGTAGTTTGATATGGGTGGGCGGTTTTCTCTAAAGTCAAATCATTTTGTTTGAAATGAGTTTAAAGCTAATTTTGCACTGAGGAGCCTGGTTGCCAGTGAAGATTCACATTTAATATTTTCATGGTCTGTGGAGTAGAGCAGGGGGAGATTCAGCATGGTGGTGGCAGTAAAGAGGTTAAAACCAGCTGCAGTGCCCCAGCCCAAAATCTTGTGGACACCCCAAAGAGCACTAACCTTTCGTTATAAGACTAGTGACTTGTCAACACACTGAGTAATTCAACAGGGTTAGAGGTGCAATTTCAGAGCGTGAGAAAGTCTCACTGCAATATTTTTAACATTCAAACAAGTATTTAAACTCTTATAATATGCCAGGCTAATTGTGGGTACTTCGAGATATAGGAGTGATCAAGTATTTGCTATTATAGAATTTACATTATAGTAGAAAGGACATAAATAGTGTTAAATAGTAAAAGGCAAGAGAAACCTGTAACAGACTTTAAAAGATGGAGAATTGCAGACTGGCCAGTGTGGTAATGCAGTCACTTAAGGCCTCTTCAAAAGAAGTGACGTGAAATCCAGGCCAAATGAGAAGCTACTTCCATGCTTTTCAGGCAGAGGCAAAGAAAATGAACATTCTGATGAAGATATGAGCTCTGGGAATTCACAGCTAGAGAGAGAATATTCTGCAGCTGAAATTTGCCAAGGTAAGGGAAAGAAAGTGATAAATGAAGTTTGAGAGAGTGAGTAAGCAAAGTGAAGCAGTCATGATCCCAGGAATGAGTTCATTTTAGGAATATTGATAAATGATAAAGCCAACAGTGCACATGTTTTAAAAATGAAGTTATAATATTTGCAGTTTTAAAGACAAAGCTGGAGGCTCAGAAGAGTAGGTGGGAATAATAGGGTGTCTTGTGTCAAACAAAGTAACACGATGAGGGAGCTTCAAAGCCTAGTGTTTGACATGCTGCTATTAAGCTGTTCTCACTGGAATCTCTCCGGCAGAAACACTAGTACATTTGTATATGAAGTTTTCGAAAATTATGGCAGTCTCCTTTTAAAATACTTTTTTAGGAATTGAGCAGAGGTTTTTATTTCTGACAAGTTAACTCAATCTGATTCACCACTGTAGTTCCTCTAACTGTAGCTTTGTATTTTCTCATCTCTTACAGTACAAGAGTAGTAGATCTCGTAAGAGATGACCTGTACATTCAGTTGGGAACTTATGCCATTTAATTATTTACTGTGATGATTGTGACTGGATGTCTTTGGGTGTTTGCCAATAAGATAAACCTCCACTTTTGCCATCATCAGGATGCTGCAGGGGAAATTTAGTTTTTGTTATGGCTTGTGTCTAGATGTTACCCCAAAGCCTCATGCAGTCATTGGTGGGACTTTCTCAGTGGTGGCTTGATCTAGAATGTGTGACACTGGAAATGATTCATAGTACAATGCTAGGATCAAGGGCACTAGGATTAAGGGTATGAGTGCTAGCCACCCAAGCAGTCTGGATAAGATATAAGGGATAGAACTGTGGTCATTCCTCACTTGCTTTGCTATCTTTGCCTGCCATGAACAGTTTGTCCTCTGCAGTGCCCCTCTGCCATGCCACCCTGCCTTGGAGCCAGCTGACTGTGGACTGAAATGTCTACAAACTGTGAGCCAAATAAACCTTTCCTCCTTTAACTTTGGTGATGAGTTTTTTGTCTCAGCAATGACAAAAGTAAGACAGTTTTCATATTTATAAACCCATGCAATTTACCTATAGAAACCAAGTGATTAGGCACACAGCTAATCTGTAAGTGTGGATTTTTTTTCCCATTCAGATTCTGTTTTGTTTGGGGTACCATGAATGTTGAGCTATTATGTAGACTTACCAAACATCTGGGCCTCTCTGATAGCCCTGGACTCCAACAAGCAATTCTAAAGTCTTCTACTTCTATTATAAGCTTGCACCTTACTGTTTGTGTTGTAAAGAGCAAAGTCTAAAGTGGTAAGTTTACTGGTTTATTTTTCTTTTGGCAGAATTAAGATGCTCCGGTTTCAAGGACATAGCATGCAGCTTGCCAAATCCTCCTTTGGACTCTTCTTGAGAAAGCTCTCTGTCTCTAAGACAGCTCTTCCTGTGCTGACCTTATTCACAAAGGTACATGGTGAAAAAGTCAGATGATTACTTAAAAGTGCAAAATATTGACATTATTGGGTAAAGAATGTTGTACATAGGCAAAATGGAAGTGAGTCTGAAAGGAAAGGTGATGGAACACGGGCTCTTCAGAGCTGCTCCTCAGGGTCTCCATCAGCACTGCAGAAGTAACTGTCTCCTTCCTGGATACCTCCTTGTCTCACAGTTCTCAGAAGATACACTTGTGTATTTAACAGTTGTCTGACCCTTACATGAAAAAAAACTATGTGTTATAATGTTTAAAAGTGTATCATTTGGAAATGTTAGTTCTTGCTATTTGTAGTTATTTGTGGTATCTTATGGAACATAACCATCATAAACTCTGAATTGGCAACCGCTGAACATTCTATAAAAACATCATCATTGAATTAGCAAATAGTGACCATTGCTTCAATGAAACATATGGAGCTCTCATGAGCCTCCGATCATAGTATTTTTGCCAACTAATCTTGAGAAATCTCAACTAATCAAATACATAACCTTATTTTATGTGTATTGCTGTTTAAAGGTGCCTTATTTAATGTATATTGTTCCTACGTTAACATTGTACCCATAACCAACAGCTCTATTAACCCATGCCTAAATGAAGCTTAACATGCATATTTTCTCCATAAGGCATGTTACACCCTGCTTATGCTTTGAAACAGTAGATAGCATTTCAATGCTATGCGAGGTGGTTATTTCTTAAAATTGCCAACAGAAAAGCACAAAAGTGAAAAATGTAGTACTCTTCAGACCATGAAGGAGATACTGCTTTATGTCTTCAGTATAAGAGCTGAAACAAGAAGGTAAAGCATTACCTTGTTAGACCTCAGTTTAAAATGAGTGCTTCTGTGGACTTATTTTTTATCACTGTGCATCTGGTTCATGAATGACCACAAAAGTGCTTTAAGTATTGATTTGAGGGTTACAAATAAGTTTTAACAAGCTGGCAAATTCACAAATACAGAACCCATATATATATATGGGTATAATGAGGTTTCACTGTCCTTGTTTCCTTATCCATAACACTACTTTTAAACCATAAGGCTAGCTTTAAGAAAAAATTAAGAGCTCTTTTTGACCTGCAATTTATAATACAAATATTAGTGGGATTTTTTTGGTAGTTCACACCACCGAGTGTAATTTGTAATAAAAAAGAAACTGCAGTAATTTAAAAGAAAGATCTCGTTTTAACAGATCTTTCAGGTTGTAGGTATTTTAGCAGTTTGAAAAACTTTGACAGTTACCTAATAACAAAGTTCAAGTCTTTTTTTAAATGAGTTTCTTGTTTAGATATTTAACCTAAACTACTTTTTATATCTATGAATGTATGTTGCAGAGTTGGAAGTTATGGAACCCAAAATACGTCATCACCTGAGAATCTATGATAGGAAAGGCATGTGAGAGTTAACCATAAGAATGAAATAATCTTATAAAGCTAGGCGTGCTCACTTGACCTACTTTCTGCATTATTTTTCAGTTTGGGCACCAGTTCAGATAGTCAGAAATATTTATGAAAATAAAAACACCAGTCTTCCATTCAGTTTGATATATGTACTGAACATTCAAGGCACATGAGAAGACATCACTCTCACCTTCAAGGATTCACAATCCAGTGAAAGAAATACTTAGAGCATTAGATCTCTATCAACTATAAGTGTTAGAGAAACTTTACAGAGTGACGTAAATAAAAAAGATTTCATGAGTTTTTCTTATTTTAGGAATATCTTGACTCAGGAACTAATTACCAGTGACTTCGGCTTTGAATTTTCTGGGTTAAATCCATCCTCACTCTGGCTCTTCTCATGGATGACTGCAGTAATCCCAAATTCCAGATTTCACACCTCAGACATGTACAGAATTCCAATAAAAGTCTCTCAGCTGCCGATTGGCTTTGATTAGCTCACCCCTGAACTAATTGTAGACAAGATAGGTTGTTCCGATTGCTTGAGCCTAGGAGAGGTGTTTGTTGTTCAGAGATGGAATTGGCCACATGCTGAGAATAGTTAACTACGGAACAAAATGAAGCTTGCTGCAAGAAAGTGGAGTGGATGATAGACCCAACAAATGTCCATCACAATCCAGGCACATAGTAAATAGCAGGTCCCACTGGAAATGCTAGGGAAGGATGTTTGGTCTACACCACAGAATCCTACTCTGTTTTGGTTTCTTTGTTATTTTTAAAAATGTGATGAAGCTTTCCTCATAGAAATATATGCACATATTTGGATATATAATTTGCACAGACTTCCATAGACACTGGTTCAAAACCAAAACACCTAGATCTAGGCTTTTTCTAAAGTTTAATATAAAAGCAAAACGTTGATACTTTTGGTACTTCTGCAGTTTAGCATGTTCTTGCCTTGCTTTGACTTTTAAGATCCTGTTTACTTTTTGACAATTTCTTAGAAAATTTCCACATGGTTGTCTTAAAGTATCACAAATAAACATAATGTTTATTGCTGATGGTATCAATAATAACAACTTGATGATCCTAATTCTGTGTCACAGGAAATTAGGGCCACAAAGATTCAGAAAGATTTCAGTCTTTATTTCAAAATATACAGTGAGTTAAACTGCAGGAATGGCTTGTCTTTTACATAATAGTTCATCTCTTCCTGATATGTTAAAAGCCAGATTTTATATAGAAATCAGTAATGTTATTTTGAGCTCATGTAAGAACTAGTCCCTTTTCCTAGACTTAAAGGCTGAGAATCCTTTAAAATCTGCCAACAATCCACAGTATTCTCCACAGACGTCTCCACAAGGTGGTTTAAGAATGTGAACAAAAACGGGCACTAAAATTTCCTTGTTCTTTAAACAGAGCATTAGTCTAGTACGCCTTTTGCTGACACTTGTAATAAGAAAAACAAAACATTATAAATTGGTACAATTGTTAGCTGAAGACATTGTTTTCTCTTTTTAAAGATGGGAAACTCACACTGTTCTGATGCATTCATTCCTGCAGATTAATTAGGGAAAAACAGTCCAGTGCTTCCCAGTCCGAATAGAGTGTAAATGGCTGCAACAGACGAGTAGTATCAGTCAGGCCAAGGGTCAGAGACCATGAAGGTGCTCCTGACTCAGAAAGGACAAAGCCTGAGATAGCTAGGTCAGTGACAAAGTATCTGAATTTATTGTACATACATAAATATGAATAAACATCAAAACAAAACAACCCTGAAATTCTAGCTACTTGAAAGAGCCTATGGCAATGTTTTGCATTGGTAACTGTAATTAACCTGATAGAAAACCATCCTTTAAAGTAAGGGCAATTGCTTCATGTCAATCTGCTTCTTTTATTTTGTTTTGTTTTGTTTTGCTTTTGTTAGGCCAAACACCATTCTTTGAATTTAACAGCCTGATCTTTTTCCTTCATGTAGGATCCCTGCCCCCTGTGTGACGAAGCTAAAGAACTACTCAAGCCTTATAAAAACAGGGTAATATATGACAGTGTGGCTTTTATGTATGTGGAGTGGATATAATATGTGATATAAAGTATTTGCCTGGGTCCTTTCTTTTGGAAAAGAGATTAAATGATTTTTCATTTAAATTTTCTTTCTATTCTTCAGAGAGAGTTTAGTGCTGATTTCCATAAAACTCATTATCCTTAAGTGTTTTTCTCTAACAGTACTGATTTTCCTTCTCTGATCTTAATATGAGTCAAAGTTAACTAGCAGGTGCATCTATACATACTTTCTTTAAACTTTTGTCCCCATTCCTTTGATCTTATTTTGTAACTCCCATGGCAGTGTTTTCATGTAGCAAACCATCACACCTTTGCTGTTCTTCCTGCCAAAACACTTCTGGTCCTGATTTTCAGGCAGCTTCCTAACTAGGACCTGTCTGTTTCACAGGTAGCTGGAAAGAGCCTTGATACTGAATGTAGCAGGTGTCACAGAAAAGTTGCAAGATCAGGAGGTAGAAAATACCTCATGTATGGAAATCAGTCAAGCTTTAGAAATCATTAGAACATTGTGGACCCAAAACAAATGACAACAAAAACCTCTCAGCATTGCAACAGTCCCAGGATCAATTAATCACTGCAGTTGCTGTGTCACTCCATGGTCTCTAAAATACAGAGCTTTAGCCTGTCTGTGTTTCAGTTTGTTTTACAGGAGGTGGACATCACCCTTCCAGAAAACTCTGCTTGGTATGAGAGGTATCAATTTGACATTCCTGTCTTTCATTTGAATGGCCAGTTTCTCATGATGCATCGAGTAAACATCTCAAAACTTGAAAAACAGCTCCTGAAACTTGAGCAGCAGGGCGCTAAATGTTGACTCATGCCTTCATGGTTTTCCACCCTCTCTGTCCATAAGGCACCTTCCTGAGGAAATGACCATGGCCTCATACTTCTTTCGTCAGTTTTACAGAGCCCTGAGAAGGTTCTCAACTAAGGGACACCATGTACATGTTACCATTCCTCTTCTGATTGATGGAAGTGCCATGCAGAAATTGTTTATTTATGGGCCTTTTATAAAATAAGATTGGCTTGGCAGGGAGGAGGGTGATGGAGGGAGGGGAAACCCATTTGTTTTATTTATTTTTTTCTTTTGTATTAACATGGAAGCACCTCTTGTGAATGGGACAGTGCTGTTTATAGGAAGAAGGCTCTCCGCATTCCTGCTGCTGCCTTGAAGGGCTTAGCCTTTTAATGAAAGAATAAGTGCTCTTCCACTCCATAGATAAAGTGAAATGTGAATCGTTAATAACTGTGCACGGTCAATAAAGGGATGTTTTAACGAATACATCTGCATGAAGCCTATTTCAGTGGAATTTAATAATACCTGTTTAAAATTAGAGTTCATTTTTGTTAGGTTGAAGAGAACAATTATCCTAGCCAAAGAAGCTTCATTTCAGAAAGACAAAAGAAAAATTTAAACCCCAAAAATATATGTAAGACTCTCAACATGCTTTACACAGGCAAATTCATTTGTACTATTGAGTACTTCTTTTGATAGTTATTCAGTTGTCATCAATTAATTCAACTTATTTATAAGACAGTTTTGTCAAGTTGTAGCTTGGGAAAAATTCACTTCTAATCATAACTGAACAGGCATGTCATCTAAAGATATAGTATTCTTTACTATTCTATATAAAGTATTGAAAATATAGTTTTGTGCCCTTATTTATATTGAGTTGATTATATGAATGAATTAATTTAAAAACCAAACTGCCTTTTTCTTCTAAAAACACATCACTGCAATTCCATCTATTATAAGACTTCTGTGAATTATCTGTATGAATCTGTAAATTGTGAGCCACTAGATTTTAATTTGATCAGTATGGTTTAGTCTTAGAAATTATAGACTGTTAGAGCTAGCCAACCTGAGACATTGTCCTCATCTTACAGATGAGGAGGCATCTATAATTCAAAGTATCAAGGACTTAGCCAAAGGGCAGCCAACCATCCCACTGGCAGACCAGGTCTTGCCCCCAGACCTGAGTTTCTAGTATTCTCTGGACTCGTGGAAGGGGCCTCACTGTATTATAGATACAATAATACCCTTAGCCATTATGGATCCAACATCCATTTGCAGACAATTTCAGCCCTCCAAAAAAGTGACAATAGAAAAACAAATCTAACAGCACTAGTGTCTATAATTTATAAATTTCTGGAATATATCTTACTGGACATTACAAATATTCATTGAACCCTGTAATAGAATTCTAGGATAACCTTAGTGATCCCCACTTGTATAATTCCCTCCCCTTTCAGTATAGGTAGAACTATTTCTACTGTAATTATGTTACATTATATGGCAAAATGGAGATGATAGTGGGTGGGCCTGATCTAATTGGGTGAGTCATTAGAGTAAATTAGATGTGCTTCAGTTAGCCTGAAAGTAAGCAAACATCCATATTGTGAACTGCCTACTGGTGCCATCTGACGGTAAACTGGATGACGTGTAGGCACTGAATTGCACAACAGCCAGCAGGAAAATGAGGATCTCAGACTATAGCTTCAAGGAAATGAAGATAATCACTTTGCTTAGAAGAGCAACCTATCCCCAGATGAGAACTGCTGCCCTGGTCAGGATCTTAATTTCCATTCAGTGAGGCTCTAGTCACAGAAGCCAACCACACAGTGCCTACAAGGGATGATTGCACCATATGATGAATGTATAAATTTTTAAAAATTTATTATGGTAAAATACACATTGCCACTCATTCCCCTCACTTCAAACACAGCTATCCATTATTCTTACCACTTTCTGAAGTAGTGCTGGAGGTCCTTTTTCATGATTGTCTTTATGAGGTGTGATCAAAACTACTGTAAGTGTGCATCCCTGTGCCATCCAAAGGAAAGACAGGTTCATAAAAATGGCGTATCTTCATCCCCCTTTCACCAGATCTGGCACTGTGAGACTTGTGGCTCTTCTCCAAAGTCAAAATAACCATAAAATGTACATGTTTTGAATTGATTCAGGACAGGGGCAAGCACACAGTGAGAGGAATCCGGAACTGCTTCAGAAATTAGCAAGAATAATGGGATAAGTGAGTTTGAAGTGAGGGGGGGTATCTTGGGGATGAATGGCAATGATTTTTACTGTAATACAGTTTAAAATTTTATTCACCGTATTTTTTTTATCACATTTAGACTTCTGATTCATAGAAAGCGTAAGATAATAAATGTGTGGTAATAACAATTAAAAGTATCTGAGATATTCTCTTGTCTGTGAATGCCAAAAAGGGTATTGAAACTTTGTGGGCTTTTCTTCTTTTAAATCTTAAATAGAAATTTCTCCACTGAATACATTTTATAGAGATAGTGAGAGACCTAAAGAAAGATGCTTTCTGAAGATACTTCATATTCCAAGTATTGATTATGTCTACTGTTACTGGTCATGCAACGAATCCTAGAAAACCTCACGTCTCCCTGTGGTCTCAAAAACTGGCAAAATGAGTGGCAGTTATCTAGAAACATGACACCTAAAAAGTAATTTGACTATCTCATCATTGATTAGTGTCAGACAATATTACGCGACTTATTACAGTCATTTTTATGTGATGTTCATACTAACAGTGACTTTTCCTTAATGAAATTATGTTTGCAGGGATAAACTTGTGCTTATATAAAGGTTAAGTGTGACACCAGAAGATTACCATCCAGCCCCAAAAGAAACAGTGATAAAAGCTTTTACTGCCTTCCCTATAAACTAAGCTTCAAGAAGGACTGGAATAAACATTGAGTCCAGGCACTTCATATTGCTGCCCTTAGAGTGGTCACACTGCCCCTTTCTTCCAGATGTCTCAGCAGAACATTGTAAGAACTT
Source organism: Cuniculus paca (assembly GCA_004365215.1). Taxonomy (NCBI): domain Eukaryota; kingdom Metazoa; phylum Chordata; class Mammalia; order Rodentia; family Cuniculidae; genus Cuniculus; species Cuniculus paca. Next base: position 5,649 of record RJWT010007057.1, on the reverse strand, counting down.
ACTGGAAACTCTTTAGCCCGTTTATTGTAGGAAAGAGAATTCCCTCAGATTAGGGTTCTTGGTCTAGTTTTGTTTTAATACTGAAACAATCTCATGAACATCTGACAATAGAAATCAACATGATGAAGCATATTCAAGAAGTACAACTAAAGAGCCATGAGATAGTACCCTTTCACAGTGCCTTGTTTTCTTTCTGTCATGTTCCTTCTCAGGGCTCACCAGCTCCCCTGCTTACACACAGCACCTCCTTCCTCATAACTGCAGCCTGCTCATGCCCGTCATTCTGAGCTAGAAAGCTCAGCTGTACGGCAACCTGAACAGCTTCAGTCCAGCTTCTTTCAGCTTCTCTATTTTGAAATCCCCAAACAGGAACTTTACTCAGCTTGCATTTTATAAGTAGTTACCCATGTTATAAATTGACTGACCAAATTTAAAGAAAGAAAAAAAACACTTAAGAGACAAATGCCAATCCCTAGTCCAGTTGACTCAGGTCCAGGATCATGTGATATGCAAACCAGAGTCACTACCCATTTATCAAAACTGGAAGCAGTGCAGGCAATGATCAGCAACCTTGGGTCACACCCTGAGACTGAGTTCACCATTCTGACACATTCAAGAGAAACAAGGTGAGTTCTTTTATGTCTTGCTTCGTAGGAGTAATGAGGACTTGAACAAGTAAGACAGAAATATCAAGAATATTTAAGATAGAGGTGCATAGTCTGACTGGATTGGGGTGAGGGCAGTGGTGAAGGTGGAAATAGAAAGCAGGAGTTATGGGCTGACCCCCAGTCTTCTTTAGCTGCTGGGTAACCCTGGTATTCATTCCCTGAGCTGAAGCATATAGAGGAAGGGAAAGTTTTTGAGTGTGTTTGGGTGATGGGAAAGATGCAACATGGTGAATTTGCCATGCTTGTGGGACATCCAGGAAAAGACTAAGGTTAGAAGTGCAAAATAAAGTTCTGGGCTTGAGGTACAGACTTGAGAACCCACAGGTTTGATTGGAACTGTGTCCCCCTGGCATATTAGAACACTGCTAGTAGCGACCCCTGGGGAACACTGATATAGAACTTGCTAGTGACAGAAAGTAATGAGGGTATAAAACTGGGAATGGGAGATGATCATCCAAATTCTATTATGTAATAACTTTGGTGACTTGATAGCCCCAGGCACTGTAAGCACTGGAAATGGAGCAACAAACAAGATAGCCAGAGATCCAGCCACATGATAGTGCATGCCTATAAATCTCAGCACTGTGGAGTGTGAGGCAGGAAGATTCCAAGTTCAAGGTCAGTGTAGGCAACTTAGTGATTTAGCAAGACACTGTATCAGAATTTTATATATATATATATATTCTGGGATGTAGCTCATGAGAAAGCCCTGGGTTTGATCTGCAGTAACACGTGCACACACGTGCGCACACACACACTAGCCAGAACCTCTGTTCTGGAGGCTTGCATTGTAGGAAAGACAATAAAGATATTGTATCAATAGTAATTGTGTCTTGAAAGTCAGGGGAGGTGCCTTTCCTAGAGTAATGAATAGCTTCAAATATCAAGAAAGGCTAAGAAGACGACACTGGATTTGAAGCTAGGAAATCAGTGCTGCTGCAGGCTAAATAACACCCCCAAAGATATTAGTTCCTAAGCCCTGGAAGCTGTGAATGTTACTTATGTGCAAAAGGAACTTTGCAGATGTGATTAAATAAGGCTCTTGTGATGAAGTAATTATCCTGGATTATCCAGGTGGGTCTTAAATTTAATCACAAGGGTCCCTGTAAGAGGAAGACAAGGGAGATTTGACTACAGAAGAAGTAGCAGATGTGATAACGAAAGCAATGGAAGGGGTCTAGGAGCTTAGGAATGCTAGTGGCCTCCAAAAACTAGAAAAGCCAAAAGAAAACAGCTTCTCCAGAGTCTCCAGAAGGAACAAGTCCTGCCAACACTTTAAGTTTAGTCAAGCGAAACTAATTTCTGACTTTCAGCCTACAGAACTGTAAGAATAAATGTGTATCGTTCTAAACCATCAGGATGATGGTCATTTGTTAAGGCAGCAAGAGGAAACTAATACAAATGTTGGCCTGTCTTACTGAGAACCATTTTGGTGGGGAGAGAAGGAAGGGCAGACTGAAAGGAAATTGTAGCAGGATGATGAGTAGAAGATAGAGTATCCCTCTCTAGCAAGTTTTCATAGATGGTCCAATTTTTATATAGAGAAGTATATAGCATCAAAGTTTCCTCCTTTGACCCTCTAAGAAAAAGCATCTATAGAAGAGCTGAAGACCTGCTGTATTTCATGAGTTCAGCAGTGTTGTAACCAGAGGAGGCAGCCATAACTCTCAGCGTATCTTAGAAGAGGTACTAAGTACTTGGGTGACAGAGTTTAGGTCCCTCCAAGATTGGGAGCCATATCAATCCATCTTAGTCCAGACTCATATATTAAGCCTTTGGCTCTTGACCACCACAGAGACCAAGATACCTTGATACTGTGATCCCAAGCCCTCCCTGCACCTGGCATCAGTCTTCTCTGTCTCCATTGACACAATTCATGCCAACCATGAAGGCAGAGCCAACGGAATGACCTAATTTGGTCGATCCATTTTAGGCACTAAAGTTTTGCATTTTACCATCTCTCTTGTGTTTAAAAGATGACTACCAATGTTAAACTTCTAAATTCTAAACACTAAAAGGGCATAAACCTTCAGGAAAAGGGAAAAATAGTTTAATCATACAAAAGATGAAGAATAGCAGCACACGGGAGCAGTGTCAGGCAATAGATTAGAGAAGCAATAAGAAGTAGTCCAGTCATAGGTCCGTACTGAGTCAAGAGCATCCTTTTAATGTCAAAATTTTTATTTGAATCACTCCTTGTGAAAAACGTTCTATCCTTAGAAACAGAGTAAGCCAAATATCAATAAGAACTTCTGTTAATGATTCAGGAACACCATGAAGTGGAGATAATATGTGCTAAAGGCAAGTTGAGCTTGTGGCTTTATGGTGCTACTTGTGACACACCAACATGACTTTACTCCCTGTCTTAGGTGACCTTGGTGCAGGACTGCATTGTACAGAGAACCGCAGCAACAAGAACACAAGGTGAACCCATGCCCTGATCACTGAGGTAAAACCAGGAGACAAACGTTAGGAAACACTTCATCAAAGATGGATTAAAACTGTACAATCATCATGGCCCTGTGGTAACTCAGTTGGGAAACTCTGTGATTCGCAACAGCTTGTTGCTTAACTAGGTAAGTGATGTATTGTGCTATGTTCTTTGTTAGGAATTTAATGCTAAGGGAAATTGGGTATTGATTCATAATCCAGGTAATACAGAGACATTTGAAGTCGGAAAGAACTGCCAGAGGAGCTATATTTAAGGCTATAAATCCATCTCACCCTGTGTTTTCTTCTGAAGCTATTACCAAAATAAGGTTGACCACACTCCTAAGGTTAGAGGAAATTAAGATATTCAGTGACCACAGATTGTAGGTTTTATTCCCGTTGTGATTCTGGCTTCTGGTATCTGTCTTTTGTTCTGCATGACGTCTCCTGTCTTGCAAACTAGCAAGAGCCCTGAATTTGGCATGGATCCTGCTCTGTAAAGCATTTTCAAGTTAGGAGTTTCAGCAATGTCAGTTTTATCTATACCAGTAATAAAAAGAAAGGTTGAGATACCACTGAGTTCTTACCTAACAGTGTAAGACAACCTCGCAGCTGGCAGGGGCAGCCCAATACACCCTGCATGGTCATGGTCTTTGAGTTAGACAGGCCTTTTCAATTTCCTCACCTTACCAAATAACTTCAATAGGTAAAAATTTAAATATTTTCACCTTTTACTCTCTTCATGTATTGTGATGCTTTATATAAGTGTAAGTACGTGGAAAACATAAAGCTGTCTTTCTTGCTTTATAACCTGTAATCAAAGTGAGGCCAAAAGATGTCTTCAAGAGAAGCAGACACTGCTGTTATCCTAACTAAACTGTCCAGAGGTAGAGGAAGAGTAGAACAGATGATTATGAATACTTAGGAAGAAACATCATTTTTCCACTGGTGTAGACCTTATAATTATGTGCAATTCCCTACTTAGACTTCTGAGTTAGGCTGAACATTTTTTAAACACTTTTAAACAAAATGAGGGGAGCGAGAAAAGAAAAAGGGGGATTTTAAATAGTCAGTGTAAGGTGCTCATTTAAATGGAGACATTGTGTCACCATAAGGGACAAGGTAAGGTCTGATAGTCCTACTATTGGCATGCTATTATCAAATAATCTTTATTAAAATCATGCATTTGAGACCCTTATAAATCTTTGTTATTTTGAAGTCTACAGTGATTCCTTCTAAACCAGGAACTGTGGCGCACACCTGTAATCCCAGCAATTTGGGAGACTGAGGCAGGAGGATTGAAAGTTGGAAGTCAGCCTGGGCAACTTAGCAAGACCCTTTCTCAAAACAAAATAAAATTTAAAAGAGCTGGAGATACAGCTTAGTGCTAGAGCACTTGCCTAGCATATACAAGGTTTCTCAGTACTACCAAAAAAAAAAAAAAGATTTCCTTCTGTTCATGAGACACAATCACTTTATATTGCTATATTTTTAATGCTATGACTGATTTTTGCATATCTGGAAAAGATAAATCTTCTAGCCTTGGAAATAAATCTTCTTTTTCCTCCCTGCTAAATCTGTAATAAGATCCTTTTCTATTACTGACAGCACCATCAGATAAGCATACATGCCTTGGTTAGAAGCGTACTGTGATTTTCAGCGGGAACAAGAATGTAGTTACAGACTCAGATTAAGACATGTTCAGTACACATTGTTACAGATTCTTTTTTGATGCTGCTCTGGAGATATCTTCTGAAGTCCCTATTTGACAGCAAGAAGGCTTATTCAGAGGCCAGGGTTTACCTAAGTCAGATGTTCCCCAAAGGAGAGAGAGGAGACCTCCGAGACATAGGCTGCAGCTCCGTGCAGCAGGAGTCACAAAAGACAGAAGACTAGATGGATGCAGGGGCTAGGCCTCCTTGGATGTCTGGGGTTTTCACCACTCACACTGGAGATGACTGCACACCAGACGAGGTGCTCAGAACAGGCTGAGAAGGAGGGTGCAAATTTGAAGACGAGCATGTTCATCAGCTTTCCATTATCACAACAGAATGCCCGAGATGATTCAAAGAAAGGTTTATTTTGGCTCATAGTTGTAGAGGTTTCAGTCCATGATTGACTGGCCCTGTTTCTTTAGTCCTGTGACAAGGCAGTAAGTACATCACGAAAGGGTGCAAGACAGAGGAAAGGGAATGTGCGGCGGACGAAGCTGCTCGCCTCATCATGGTAAGGAAGCAGAGTGATGCGGTAAGGGGCTACCATCTCGATATCACCTGCAGAGTCTGCTCCCCAAATAACCTAACCTCTTCTCAGTAGGCCCCGCCTCTTACATGTTCGAGCACCTCCCAGCATTGCCCTAGGCTGGAGACCAAGCCTTTAACATGCGGCCTTTAGGAAACATTCCGGACCCAAATGATAACAATGCACACAGCACACAACTACTCAGGCATCAGAAAATCAAGTCTGAAATTTGACTGCCAGTATTTGTGGTTGTTCTCTTTCATCATTTATAAGTAAAATAGGGCAGTAATAATTATACTACATAAATTGT